>JARCZZ010011767.1:0-14445 GCA_030323915.1 Brotogeris chrysoptera | reverse complement strand
TTCCCTCCCAGTGTCCTTCCACCATTAGTCAGACTATTTCAAAATGCCCATTGTTTCACTGCAAGGTTGGAACTCACAGAACCTTATTCTTCTGCACAAACCCTTTTCTTTTTCTGTTGTACACTCCCAGGGCAAACATTATTTCACCAAATATTAAAAAAACAACAGATACAGTGTATCATACTTGGGTTACACTAATGCTGATTCACATGCTAATGCTGACTTACATCAGTGTAAATATGGAATGATTAGTATGTTCCTTCATGCTTCCCCTAACTCATCTTTTCGAAGATAACAACTGCCTGACAGAACACCTTTCACAACAAAATTTAACTGGAGGAGAACTGGGGAAAAAGATGTCAGAGCATCAGGACAGATGTATCTAATCTAAATGTTTGATACCACTTGCATGCTAATGAGTTCTAACAAAATTAAAATCCTACACAACTGCTACATAGACAACACTATTGAGAAAAAAGGGAAATAAAGGTCAAAAAGTTTGAACAGTGACTGGAGACAATGGGCTAGATGAGGAACTTTTTAATGCAGCAATAATATGGCTAAGAATTTCACCTATGGAAAAGGAATGACGACTACAGTCTTACTTTGCCAGATCTGCAGTGCTCAGCTGCAAACTTCGTTGCTTCTCGAACACAGAGAACATCCATGCCATCCACCTGAAAACAGAAACTACAAGTTGAGGCAAAAAAATGCCAAACCTCAAACTTCCAATTTTGGCACTTCCACAAGCACAACATGCATTCAGTTGCAAATTTTCCTATATTTAAAAAATATTTAGAAATTTATGTATACATACTTATATGTGTGCATGCACATTCTCTCCCCCCTAAAAAGAACATCAACAGTGTCTGTACTCACTCTGAGACCTGGAATGAAGTTCCCTCTTCTGTAGTATTCAGTACTGGCTGCAGCTCTTTCATTAGAAGTTCCCATTCCATACCGGTTATTCTCACAGACAAAAATACAAGGCAACTTCCACAAGGCAGCCATGTTGAATGTTTCAAATATCTGGCCCTGAAAGAAAAAGAACACATTGCATCTAAATAGGGAGTTCGGCCTTCAGGCATAAGGCTCTACTGAAAATCATTCATCTGCAGAGGTCCAGCCAGAGAAATTTCAATACTAAAAATGATTTGAAAACAGCCACTTGCTGCAGCTCAGCAGGAATTAAAGAGAAGGTACACTAAGTAACGTAACTTTCATTTTAACTATTAGATCACAGAACGTAATTTTTAAACCCGTGTCAATAGCTGTGTTAGGGCAGCACAAAAGCTTCAACATTAACTGAAGTCTTTCTGCAGCAGTCAAAAATCTGTCACAGTTGATTAATCTGGCAGGATGCTGCTACAGCAAAGTACATGTTTAACCACAGTGACTGTATCAGCCTTGCTACTCTAAGACACGGACAGAGAAAACTAAAAACTGGGATCTCGCATCTGTTTGGAAAGTGGGATGTTTTATCAACAATGCACTCTAAAACACCAGTTGCTTATCTGGCTGAGTGTCTCTGCTGATAACATCACAAGACCGGCCAGAATATCAATAAAGCAGCTCTGCGAGATGCTCTGTTCTCTTCTCTGTCTTCAAAACTCCATGTTACATGTTCCCCCATATTCAGCAGCCGTCACCTTCACTACTGTTGTTCAGAGATCTCTTTACCAACACAAACACTTCAGGGCGACACACTTAAGTCAGCCATGTGCAACTGGAAAGACGAGAGCAAGAATAACTGGAAAACCCGCCTCCCAGGACTCACACAGCATTCACAAAATTAACTATTTGCACCACTCACTCCCTGAGTACCAGGAGCGCTCCAGAAGGGAAGGAGCTGAGCAGCTTTCTTTACACTTCAGCTACAAGTGTAGAGTTCAAAATTGCGGTGGGGAAGGACAGGTCCAAAACATGATAAAAAAATCCAGACACATGCTACATTCCTGACATATAAAGAGAATACTGGTCATATAGTTCGCAAAGGCTGAAGAAAACACAAATACAAGGTGCCAGTATGCTAATTTGCAAGGTGCCAGTAGGCTAATTTGCAAGGTGTCTGGTTACCAACATGAAGTCTGCCCCAGTGAACAGTATTTCATAACAAAAGCCCTGAGAAAAACTGCAGTGAGCTGTAGAACTGAGGGGGTGCATACCCTTCTCTCTCAAGGATTGCTTTTTCTGTATTGGTCATCTCTTTTTAGAGAAGTATCCTCTCAGCAGAAAGGCCAACAAACAATCAGAGCGGAAGATCCATGTCAGACACTGCCTGGGCTGCAGCACTACCCAGGCAGGGCGAGAGATGCTCCCCACTACTCCGTGGAAGGGCAGAGCTCACAGTTCACAGAACAAAAATAGATCACCCACAGCCTCTCTTCTCCTCGCCACGCCACACCAGACAAAGCTGATTTACCTGATTGGCTGCACCATCCCCATATAAGGTCAGGCAGATTTCGTTTTTGCCAAAGTATTTACAGGCCAGTGCAATCCCAGCTCCAAGAGGAACCTATCACAGGGTACAGGAAATAAACATTTTACAGCAGTGTTGAAAGGAGTTGGAGATAGGCGGCTTGTGAGTTGTGAAGAGATATTTAACTATCAGAGAGCCACGCAACAAACACCTAGTTACCAACTCACTTCCATTTGTGCCAATCTCTGTTACAGCTAAAATGCACACATCACTTATATATCAGTGTGATACATCTTTGCTACAGATTACTAAACAGCGAGCAAAACAGAATAAAGACATCACAAATTTAATAGCCTCAAAGCAATGGTGGAAGCAGACAAGCTCACACCACAAATACTGAAACACTGGCAGAGGACAGGAGCCACATGCAACTTGTGCTTTGAAGCAGAAGTTATGTTTATACCTGAGCACCAACAATTCCATTTCCACCATAGAAGTTTTTGGTATACATGTGCATTGATCCTCCTTTTCCCTTTGCACATCCTCCTTTTCGACCTGTAACATGAGTAACAAGCAATGTACTTTTCCAGGGGAAAAATCCTATGCAAATGGCAACACCTAATTCCTAAAGATCCTAACAGACCATGTCGTTGTCATTACATCTATGCGGAGTTAAGACACATCAGCCATTCCCCAAAGAGTTTACACTTAAATATATCACAAAACAAATGAGAGAAGGGGGTGAAGGAGAACAATAAAGGAAACCTAATTCAGGAAATACAGGATGAGACTAAGAAGAAATTTTACAAGCAACCAAGAAGTTTCAGCGCTCTACCTATATACAACAACTTTCTGATAAATGGGGAGAGTGCTGGCGGAGGGGTGGTGTTTAATAGCCAACATGGTCCTTACTTCTCATAAATATAATCTGTAAAAAGAAGTATATCCAGTCCTTACTGCTTTTCACTAGTGCAACAAAGCTGTGAACACTATTCCAAATTACCTGCAATAATCTACACTTGTCTTCTCTGTGACAGAACCAGAAGCAAAATATTACAGATAGGACATTGAAAAAAGGAAAAAAACCACCCCAAACCAAAAATCCACCAAACCAAAACCACCCAAAAGTCTACCTAACCAAGAGCTCCCCTTCCCACCTCCGGATAAACATCAAAAAGTCACCCAGGCCAGCATTATTCAAGCTGCTGTTTGAAGAGGACTAGTGCTCCATGAAGCATTACAGCAAACTGTTTAAATGAGCTGATCTAAGAACACAGAACACCTCTTCAGCCCACTCCATCACTTATTCCAATCTGCTTTGCTACAGGCTGCAGAGACTTCTATTTTATTCCTAATTAGCACAGCTTGGCTGGTTGGCTTTTTTTGCCTTAACCTTGGTGTTTATTTCAGACGTTGACTCCTGGATCTCTCTCTGGAATTTGTTCTTCTCTTTCTTACTTAATAGCAGATCGTTTTTATTATCCGTCTTTCTCATACCTTTATGAATTGGTTTAATGTGAGCTTTTATGGAACCTGCCAGCTAGGGCCAAAGGAAAAAAACAAGTCCAATTTTAATCTGTTACTAACATACATTCCTAACACATCCATTCTTAGTATGCACACCTCTTCTCTACCTCCAAAACATGCTTTCCTACATTAACGGTTCAAGCGTGCAAATTCTCAGATCACAGAATCATAGCATAGTTAGGGTTGGAAAAGGACCTTAAGACCATCTAGTTCCAACCCCCCTGCCATGGGCAGAGACACCTCCCACTAAACCATGCCACCCAAGGCTCTGCCCAACCAGGCATTGAACACCGCCAGCGACCAAGTCTTTATTAAACCAATGACTCATAAAGGCCCTCAATCTCCTTGTTTCTTTTCCACTTCTGGCATCTGTTCACAGATCTCCTAAGAGTTCAGCAGGCTGATCATCTCCTCCCTGCTCCACCTGCAACTCTGCTGGGAACAGACTGTCTATCCTTTCTGCAAAATCTGACATTGTGCAGATTACCATGTCATATTCTCCTTACAGTCAAGTTTTCCCAACCCATTCAGTTTATCATTACAGGCAGTGTATACCAGACTTTCTAAAACTTCAGCAGCATAATTCTGAAAAATCCTCATCTCTCTCCTAGGGAGGGTAATGCCAGGTCCTGTTGAGAACGGCCACAAGCAAGTTCCACTTAAACAAGTTGCGGCAACACAATCAATACAGCATACGCTATCAAAAGAAATTCTCACAATTCGTGCTTTTGAAGTGCACGCACTTAAATATTCCTTATGACTTATGTCCTATAGTAAAACGTGGTTGCATCATAACATTGTAAAATTGATTTATTCTGCTATGTCACTGAACTGCTCCTGACGCCTCAGTAGACATTCATTGCGCATCAACATCATTTTGGATTGTACTAAAAAATTCTGCCACAAGTACAGCAGCATGCGAATGAATCCTCCTCATTTTACTCAGCACAAACCTGTAAGTTCAGTGAGAATTTCTCGAACAGGAACTCCTCGTGTATAGGTAAAGCCATGAGCCCTGTAAGCTGTTATCACATGGTCTGTAGGCTTTATGGCAGCTTCAATCCCTACACAGCAGGCCTCCTGTTACAAAGAAAAAGTCAATTCAGCAGCGAAGAAAAGCACACAGCATCCACAGCCAGCAGTGTGGCAAGGGCCAGCTATGACTCCCCATACATCAAAACAGGAAGAGTACTAATACAGGAGACCTCCTTAAATGCCAAGGGGTGGCAGGCCTCCAGCTGTAACAGCCTTGAGCTCAGAATTCCAACCTGATGGTGACTCACAGCAGCAGACAGGAGGGGAACTAGGCCTGTAAAAATCTGCAGACTTTTTCTATACCCATCTCCCAAATGAAGCATCTAAACAGCTGCAATTCAAACATGTCAAGGGCGTGAGCCTCCAAATGCACTGAATTTACTATGCTACAGTTGCTCATTCCTCTCATTCAGCTGATCTTCAGATGCACCTCGCCTCCTCTCTCTTCCTATTGCTATCCCAAGATCTCAGGCATTCCCCAGTGTGCCAAGACATTCTTTTTAAAGAAACAATGAACTACATCATGGATCCAACCACTACTTCAGACACTGCACATCTAGATTTACTCTCCACTCTAGTCAAATCCCTACATCCAGTAAGGTAAGACAATAAAAAATCCCCTGGGAAAAAGAAAAATCTGACCTGGCCATCGTATAAGTGGCAGAAGCCACGAATAATCTTCTGCTTGTACAGCTGGTCAGCCTTCAGCTCCATGCGTCGGATGGTCTGCATTGTCTTGTAGTACTGGAGCCCCTCTTCTCGAGTCATCACTGCGCTGGTACCGGGGCCTTCCTCTAGGCGATGAAGGTCACATTTCTGCAAAAAGTTGAACATCTAGTTATTTCTTGACAGTAATTCGTCCTATTTACGAATATCACAGAGTTTTGGTTTTTATGAAGTCCTTTCTCAAGCTCAGTGTAATATGCTTTAAAAAGGAAAGACAGCAAAACCTAAATTCATAGGTCAAAGTGAGCATAAGGGTTGAGCGCTACTTCCAAATTTAGGGAAATAAAAACTTTACTTCCACTAAAGGCAGACTTCCACTCACAAAATGAAGTCTCGTAGCTCCTACTATCAGTAGGTGAACTACAGCCCTCACAAAACGTGGGAAAGGCCCGTTTCCATGGCTGTTGCAGGCTAAACACTTGGTGAGAGCTACAGAGGCTTAGTGAAGACACCACAGAGTTTCTTTTGTGAATCAGTTTGTAAGATCTGGCTCTAAGACTGAGCCTCGTCTCTTCTACCACCACCTGTACCAAGCAGTAATAAACCACTGCGGCACCAGCCACCCTGCCAGTCAAACCACCACAGGTAAAGCACAACGTCACTCCCAAACAACTCCCGGACTCTACTGAGGGAGGGCTTACTTTAGGCACCCATACTGAATAAATGAAACTAAAAAGAATTAAAAAGCAGCCAAGCTCAGTGGAACAAATCAAACAGATTACTCCATCCGTGCGATTAAAGGGACAAAACACTGCTATAGTGGATAAAGACAGCTTACATTAAAGCAAGAGTCTCACCAGAGCAAATCCGTTGGTACCCAGATAAACTGGATATAACACATGGGCACACCACTCAAGATCGCTACCCAAGAAATTTAGGAGTCTGTATCGGTTCAAACATTAAACCTTGTACCTACTCAGGAAACACTTTTCATAGTAACTTATTTTCCCTCCCTTCCACCTGTCCAACAATTTCAGTACTTTACAGGCACAGAAACTGAGCAGACTGAAGGAAAACCAAATAATTTCTTGCAGATTCTCTTTTATTAATTCCTCAATGACAAGCCAGCACAAAAGCTACTACTGCCAACAGAAGCATCACTTTTTCTCCTACAAACTCGCCACAGTAGAAGCTGACAGAATAGAACAAACATACTTTTTTGAACAGCACCAAGTTAATCATTAAAAGGGTGTCATAATATTTCCTCAAAAATCTGTACAGACCTCAATCAGCTGCACATCTGGGATACAACACCCACGATTCCATAAATAAAAGGGAGATGGAAAGAAGGGTAGGCAGCAAACACCACATATTTGTTTTTAAACAAGTAGAGAAACATGAACACTCTTCCCTTAGAAGAGAAAAGGGTCTTAGGCACCTCTGTGACTCCACGCTCACAGCTGCATTCAGCTATCGTAGCTGCAACGTGCCACTTTCTTAAGGAACAAGCAATGTTACCACATACAGCAAAGCAAGGCACCTCCAGCTGCATTTAGAAATCAAGTCAGACAGCAAGGGCTTTGGTCTGCAACTTCAAACAGTAGTTTTCTAACTAAAAAAGGGGCCAAGTCCCCCATGTTAGGATCTACAACACACATAATCACAATGCCGGTATTAAGCGTTCAGCTGCTTTACCTTAATTTCAAACGTAGCTTCGTTTGCAAAGTCTGCATAGTTACGTGACGCTACCATCACTCGAGAGGCCTTAAAAACAAAACCAACAAACAAAATGTGAACAATACTTACATCTATTTATCAAGCAAAAGTAGGCAAATTCTCAAATGATTTCTAACAGTACTCCCAAACTGAAATACCTTGCGAATTAAACTCACCAGATCTAAAATAAAAGCAGTTAGTTTCAAAAGGCTGTGAAGGTCATCAAACCCACAAAAATAATTACTGTTCCCTGCACATGACAGATTGCATACGTGAGTAGAGACGACCAACACAGATTTTGATGGCTCTCGGTGCTGACTGGAATTTTGTCTCGACACAATAAAAAATTATTTGGAAAAACAAATCACTCCCACCCCTTCCCCTCCAGCAGATTTCTGGAGTATGAACTACTCTTCCTCTTCCTTCTCAACAAGAACAGAAGTTGGGGGAATGCAAGGAACTGGCAATGAAGGGGAATATTGTTTCAGTGCTTAACAGTATGGCCACTACTTAAAAATTACACAGAAATAAAGAAAACGTAAAAGAAACATAACAGAAACATAAGAGGTGACATACCTGAGAAGACATGAAATACAGAACAACACAAAGGGTGACACAGTAGTGGGGAGTTACAAAGGATGTTTAAAAATCTATTACTGTTCTGCCCTATGGAATGAACACAGGTTACTGACTTATGAACATCTGGTTTTTCTAAATTACTTCAGTATGTTTCACAGCAGCATTGCACAGGATGTTCATCTCTCTGCGCATGAGCCCTGGCCACAGCATAAGGAATGCACTACACCTTCAGCAGCACAACTGTACTGCTCATGGAGTTACACACAATTTCCAGTAGCTTCTTTGATGATGGAATTCACACACATTAAACTGAAGGTTGGTTATTGTGAAACTCTGAGAATGCCCAGGTCAAGTTTCCAAAAAAAGGTCTGACTGACAGGTATGAGGCTTGGAAAAAAGCCAAGAGACATTTCTCAATCCCTCTTGGTTACCTACTCTGTTGCGTATTTGATTTAGCAGCCTCGACCACCCATTATCAGATTAAGCAGTTAGAGTTTTAAATTTATACCAAGTTTCTGCACTGTTTACCCCAATGTGTCAGTATTATCAGTGAAGAAAATCTCTTCTACTTCTAGAGCTGGAAGTAAATCAAGAGTTTGGGATACCCAGAATCATAGAAGGGCTGAGGCTGGAAGGAACCTCTGCAGGTCGGCCAGAAACCCCTTGCCCTGAATACGACATAAAAGCAACACTGAGAAGTCTGTACAAAAGTTCTAAACACACGGCCAGTGCACGTAGCAAAACCAAACCTTTTTAAGGCTGACTTAGGCCTTACCTCACTAACAGCTCCCTAGGTTAGCAGCATTTGGGAGAAAAAAAAACAAAAAGAAAAAACAACAAAAAACCAACTTTTAGATCTGTAGTCCCAACAGACACAAGAAGATCTGCTAAATCTGCTCTCATGTTTGATTCTCACAAATCCAGTCACCTACCAGCTTTATCCACAAGAAGTTTATGCTCAGGTAAGTAATCTATTTCAGAACAGAGGTGCAGCAGCAGACTTGCTATCCATGGTGGGGTTAATTTTTCCTCATGGCCTTAGTCATTATAAGGGAATAAGGAGAATGAAGAGGTAAAAGTATCATCTTTTCACACACAAGAGTTAAAACACAGGAAATGACTCACTAATGAAAAAAAAAACCAAACCAATCAACCAAACCATTGGGGGGGGGGGGGGAGGAAAAAGCAGGAAGATCTGCAAAGTGAATGTTGTTCAAGCAAAGAAACCTAAAGCAGCTCAAAAGGTCAGAGGGATGAATTTCAAATGGAACAAGAAGAGTATGTTTACTCCCTGTTTAGGATCTGACCTGTGCTGACAGTCAAAATATATATAAATATAACAAATCGAAGCCAGAAGGTCAGAAAAGGGTTTCAGAAACAAATCAAAACATGTTACACAGATACAAAAATATAAATAGTAAAGAGATCACAGGACACTGTTACCATAAAGGTCAGTCGGACAAACTCTCTAACACGAAATCTGAAGTTTTAGAAAGCAGGCATTCTTTATTGCAGTGCTGGGCTCACACGCAAATCATTTTGCAAAGGTGAGTGCACCAGATACTTGCCCACAGTGGCTATATATTTAGCATGCTCATGCATATTCACAGCTTTTCTGAAAACTCATTATAATATTTGCATCCTAATTACACATGTGCTTTCTTGCTGAGGGGGTGTCTTTGGTGGTCATCCATAGTCTTCCTCACTATGTTTACTGAATGACCTCAGTGCACGCTTGCAAGGTCCTAGCGTTGAGTTAGCAGCTGGTATGCCCATGCTTCTGTTCCAATCTCTTTCCACACTGGGCGCCGTTCTGTTACCTTGAAGACTAGCATTCTTGGTCTTACTGTCTTCCTAAGTTTTTATCAGTCCTATGATGTTCCTTCCCCCATTAGCCGAACATTTCTTTCTATCTACGTATTAGTAAGTTAGAATAGTCTGGTTTATTCTACTATGTTAAAGGCACACACACTATCGTTAGTTTAAGGACTAAGGTTATAGCGCAGTGCTGATAGAGAGGCCCTGGGGAGGGCAGCCCGTCTTCTGCCGTCCTGTAACACCCCCAGCCGCGCTTCCAGGGCCACGGCTGCCACAAATTGTTACGTCGGGAAGAAGTGACGGCCCTGTGCGGGTCCCTGCCCCCCACACAAGCCGGTTTATCAGATGTAGTGATCAAGGCAGCTCCTGCACGCAGCAACCATTTTCAGGCGGTATTTTACACACAGCACAGTTAAAAAAGCACAAATCCAAACCAAATTATATGTATTTCTCAAAATTCTTTTACCCGCTTGAATTTCAGCCGTTACACCCGGGCTATTTTGCAAGGGCAGACCCACGGCCCCACCGCGGCAGCCGGGCCTGCCGGCCATGCGCCATCCTCGTCGTTCCGCAGCACGACCCTCACCAACCCCCACTAACGGCAGAGGCAGCACCGGCCTCCCGCTCCCCGGGCCTTGCCCGTCCCCGATGCAGAGGGGCGCGCGCCAGCGCCCGTTGGCCTCCCGCGTTCCGCCCGGGCAAGTAATGCCCAAACTCACCGTTTTTCCGCCGGCGGCAGCAGCGGCAGCCGCCGGAGACTGCAGCACCCGGGAGAGCACGGCCAGCAACATCTTACGCATGGAACAGGGACAGGCAGCAGAACCTTGACACTGTCCCCGTCCTCGGACTTCCTTCAGCACTCCGCTCCGCCCCCGGACCAGCACCTCCCGAAAGGACTGCCGGGACTACGCTCCCCTGCGTGCCTCCGCCACGGCGCGCATGCGTGGAGCTCGGGTGCGGCTGTGGAGAGGGGGACGATCGGGTCGGGCGGGCGGCTCGTCCCGCTCGGGAGCCCTGGGTGACGGCGTGTGAGCCGGCCGTTAAATGTGGAATAAGACCTAATTTGTTCAGAAGCCGTGGAGTCTAGACGCCTTACCTGGATTCATGCTGATCTTGGCCAGCTTGACACGAAAACTGGACGTGTCGCCGCTCCCCAGCCGTGCCACGCTCCCCAGCTGCAGTTACTGCCTTGGGTCGCCGTGGCTTGGGGCTGTGACACAGATATGAATATTTCCTGCTCTGATAGGTATCAGTTGGTCCTTGTGAGAGCATTCCCTGACTGGTTTTCTTATGCATAAAGTAACTGAAGTGTTGAAACACTTTTAAGAGATATCCATCCCCTGGGAAATACACCAGAAAGTCACAATGTAACTAAATGTTGAAGGGCGCTGTCATTGTGCCTGATATGCTGATCTCTCCAGCCAGCCTCCCTCGTTGTCTTGCTAGCAGCTTAAGAGGCTCACGCTGAGGTTCCCCACTGGGTTGCAGTGGGGTGCCCAGGCCAGGTTAATTGCTCATGTTACTGTCGTGGCCTTACAAGTGCAGCTGAACACAATAGATCCAGCTGAAAGGTAGCATGCCTACTCTCCCTCCCCCCCCCCCCCCCCCCGAAAAAACAAAACACCAAAACACCAAACCCAACAAAACAAAAAAACAAAATCAAAATATAGCAGAAAGTAAACTCTGTTCTCCTGTTGGCATCACAGATGCTTGTGTCTGGTGAGTCCTGAGGGTTGCATAGAGCTCAGTGCATTTGCAGCTCAAGTGATAGATGTTTAAGGTGTTAACTGGCATTTAAAATGTGTTCCTCAAACTACATCTGCAGCCTCCCTTCCGTAGGACGGATAGTGGGCAACTCATTTCCAAAACACAGCTTCATCTGGATCCCCACTGCACCGTTCACCCCCTTCCTTTAGCTGCTCACCTGTTCTATTACACAGGACACTAGAGGCCAATGTGATTTATTTCTCATATTATCGGTAATGCAAAGTAGGTAGCCATCTCTGTAGACAGATGTTACGAAGAATCATAGAATCATACAGAACCGCATTTTCTTTGCAGTTTGGGTTGGAAAGAACCTTAAAATCATCTAGTTCCAAGCCCCTGCCATAGGCAGGGACACCTCCCAGTAGACCAGGTTGCTCCCAAAGCCACATCCCACCTGGCTTTGAACACTGCCAGGGATGGGGCAGCCACAACTTCTCTGGGCAACCTATTCCAGTGCCTCCTCACCCTCACAGTAAAGAACATCTTTCCGGTATCTAACTGAAATCTCCCCTCATTTTCCTAGGCTATCTATAGTCTACAGCACTTCCCCGCTCGGAAGGCAAGCACAGACTTGCTGGAGATGTTCTACAGGCAAGGAGTGGCTCTGCAGCTAGAGCAAGCATTATCTGGAAGGTCTGTGTGGGGCTTTCCCTAGGGCTGCCAAAGTACAGCAACAGCCCCAGAGGTCCAGGCCACTTCTGAGCAGCATAACCATCAATGTCTGGAAGTTTAGAACCTTAACTTTTATAAATCAATTTTACTGATTTATCAATCAGTATTGCACAGTCCTGGAGCGACTACTGATGGGCTTATGTGCGCTGATGGTGTTCGTGCACACACCAGTTATATTGGTGTGACTCACGAAGCACAAATGCTTTTAGTGTTCTCCTGGCCTCCTCAGGTTTATAGCGAGGCCAAATGGCACCTGGGATGGGATAAACTCCTGCTATCTGCAAGATTCTCTTCTTCTCTCTGCCAGCTCCCAGTGTTGTTTCTTCCCTGTCATTTTGACAAAGCTGTTCCTTATTCTCTCTTCTCCATTACACTAACTCCATCTAACATTTTCACCCCTCCTACTCTCTCCTTCGCACCCAGCTTTTATTCTTATTAATCCATATTTTTTTAGCATTTCTCTTTTGGAAAACCGGCCTCTGATCAGAAGGGCGGGGGGGTGGAGGGGAAGGGGGCAGAATAGAGGTGTGTGTGCTTGCACTAGGGAGGATGGTGAGGCTGTCAGAACACCCTGCAATACGTGGTCAAACAAGGATTCACCCCTTTATTCTGTAGGTTTTGCATTCTATAGAGGAGGTTCATCGGTTCATCTGCTTTTGCTCAGGAGAACTGAAGAGCAAAGGATGTGAGACAGAAAGTTTCTGGTGAACTCACATGTCAGTTCACTAAGCAACATGTTGAAGTGAAGGTTGAAGTAAAGGTCTCAAGTTCTAGGAACAATTGTTGACTTTGGACATAGTCCCGATCAAAGGAAAAATCATTATCACTACAAAAGAATGCAGTCTAGCTTATTTCGGGTTCAGCGTCATTACCTGTGCCTTCTCCACATGAAAGAGAAAAGCAGAGCAGCTTTTATAATTATGCATTTGCACACTGATACTTTATTACGCTTCTGGTAGTCATAGGAAATAGTTACTTTTGTTGGGAAAGGATCCATTTTTCCCTCCCTGGAAATATAGTAAGGCATTGATCTACCTTACCTCTGCATCTTTTTTACTTTTCATAGTATTCCATTAATATTTATATGTTTTCTCCATTAAAACCTCTTACAAGATCCTGAAATGATGGAGTCGTCCCACAGAAAATTAACTCAGAAAGTAATCCATGCATGAGGCACACAATGAAAACATAACCAAATCATAAGCAGAAAATGACTATAGAAAATAATTTAATGGAAGATGTTTATGTAATATTTCATAATGGAGCACCTTGCCATGAGTGACTTTAGAATTACCACATCAAGGGTGTGCTGCGTGGCAGTTGGCCAAAGCCCATTGTTTCCTATTGTTCTGGGTGTGATCCTAAAATGTAATTTTGGGGATTGCAGCTGCTGTTACAGATGTCTGCCACTGGATTAAAAATAGAGGGAAACATCCAGCATTCCGGACTCAGCCCAGCTCACCCCAGGTGAAAGCAATCCTCACCTTACTTCTGGAGTTGGGAGGTTGCTGCCTGACTTTTCTTCTTCCCATGCCTCTGTAGATCTAATTCACAGAAGGCAGCAGTGTAGGGGACTGACGTGTGGCTGCCAGCAGCAGAACAAGTTGTGATCACATTGCTGCAGCCTCCTTTCCTCTCTGGCGGCATCCACACCATGGTGTGCTTGCCCGGGTCTCCTGTGTGGCACTATATAGTGGTGCCTTAAATTGCAATAACTATTCTTCATGTTGGTTTAGTTCAAAACACTTGAAATAAATGAAGTAGCCCTTCCAAATGGTGTTCAAGTGGTGCCGTGCGGTGGGACTGTGCTGCATGCTTGGTGGCAAGGGATTCTGTACAGTGGCATGGTGAGCTGTCCCTATTTTGGAGGACTGGCTGGGAAGGATGGTGGTGCAGGCCCATCCATGCTGGTCACAGCCAGCAGCCTCCAAGGCTATGCCCTGGCTTCTCCGTAGGGGGAAGCTATCAGTTAGCTCCAGAGGAGAGCCCACAAGTGGATGAAAGTCCTCAGATGTGAATGACTGGCAACAAGGTCTTGGGATTGAACTGATGAATTACGTTATCAAAGGGAACAGATGTAGCCGTAGATCCTTTTCCATCTTTAAAACCTGACTCACCAGCCTCACTCCAGATGCATCCTTCAGTTCGAAATACACTACACTCTATCTGAAATGGATCAGCAGCAACAATCATTTGTCTCTCGTTATTCCTTCTTCTGAGTTTTCATTTGATTCAATTCCCATTTT
>JARCZZ010011766.1:0-39635 GCA_030323915.1 Brotogeris chrysoptera | reverse complement strand
TTGGTGTCATCGGCAAACTTGCCGAGGGTGCACTCAATCCCACTGTCCATGTCACCGACAAAGATGTTGAATATCCGCTTACTGAATTTTTACTGTCTTATTTAGTGGAAAAAAAAAACCCAGACCTGGAACGAAATCAACCTGCTCAGCTCTCTTTGTTGTACTTTTTTCTTCACCATCAATTCTGCTCCCACCATATCAAACAGTTAGCTTACACAGATGTAACATCACCAGAGAGAAAAACACCCTACTTACAATAAATAATCACATAGACTAAAAAAATTAGGGAATGTTTGGATGTGGCAGATCTTCCCTGAAGAAGACAGCATGCAAAAACATTGCTGATTTCTTGGGCAATACTTTGGATTGCAAACCCACCGAGTGATAAATTTTTTAAATCTGACATACCAGAAACTAAGCCCATGGTTTGCCCTTCGGAAACAAGAACACTGAATAGAAAACAATTATGGCTGTATTAAAATGGAATTTGCTGGATAACGAACGGGGCCACTGCAGGGAACCCTTGCTGGCAGACAATAGCAGGAGAGAAAGGCAGTAAAATAAATGCATGTTGCAGAAATACTGAGAGCATTATGAAGTAAATCTCATTTTTCTATCCCACTTACCAGACAGTACGCTGCAGTCATATGAGCTGTAGCCTTGAAAACATGCACAGCCCCATTCTGTACATTCCCCATTACCACTGCAGAGACCAGGACATTTTAACGCTGTAAGTAGGCTCTCAACTGACCCTTCAAGTTCCTCTTGGTTGTAATTTCTTTCTTCTAAAACTCTTTTTTCACATTCATTCTCTAGAAGAGCTAAGGAAGCTTCTGCCCAAGCGAGGTCATCTTTCAGCAGCAAATCTTTAACACACATATTGATTGCATCCTCTATTCGCTGGCCAAGAAGGCCACCGCAAGATCTTCCTATAGTGGAATTAGCTATTGCCTGCTGGCATAGTAGGAGAGCACTAGGCTCTGTGAGGCCAGAGGGTGTGGGCCAAGAAGGGAGAAACTTCTGGTCTGTGTCAGTGGCATAGTCCTCTGGAAAAAAATAACTATATCCCTCTAAGTCTGTTTGGCTAAGGCTTTGGAATAGAAATACTGGATGGTATTCATAATAGTTTTGACGCTTCCCCCTACTTGTAACAGGTTGACTTTTGTCAAGATGACTACTGTAACGGTGGGAATTTCTTCTCATGCCTGAGCTTGAAGTTCCTTCTTTTTCTACACCAGTATTTCCCACTGAAGTTGCAGAGGCACGTATGTTTACTAATGAAGTTTTATGAAGATTGGATTGATTATCCTCCCCCTGCAGAAGCGTAGATGAATCCATTTTATGCGCAGACGAACGTTTCTTTAAGCCTCTGACAAGACTGACAGGCCCAAGATACTCAGCAGTGACATCCAGTCCTGGTATCAAAGAAAGAAATCTACCATTTTCACTCTCTTTACAAGACAGTGAAAGTTCTGACTGCGAAACTGTCTCCAGTTTATTCACTGATCTATATAGTCCAGCGTCTTCAAGTGCACAGTCACAAAAGACCATTTTTCTAGAAGATGTTAAAGAAGCAGGTGTCTTATCAAACAAGCTGTCTCCTGGTGAAATTCTAGAGAAGAAAGAAAAAGATGAAATCGTATCTGAACTATTTTCATTGGTTTAGTAAAACAATGATATTTGTTTTGCTTTTTGTTATTTCGTATTTCATAGATCACAGAATCTGCAGCATACAGCTACATTTAAAGACCAGTTAAATCACAAAACCATGACAGTAACTTATAACCGAAGAACTAAGAATAGATATTTTCTTTATACCCTGATACTTTGATCAAAACCTACTCAAACTAATTTTACCTCTACCATTCAAATACCATTTTGGCACTTCAGTTTCAACTTCCAATTCATTCTGGAACATAACAATAGCATTCTAGCATTAACTTAAAAACTTAGATTTTATTTTTTTTTGACAGGTTCTTAAGGACACGAAGGAAAGGTTGAATCAAAAAATGATGACATCTGATTGAAACAGAAGTATTTTGTTACCTCCATTCCTTAATAAAAGAGTAAGGAACATCAGCATGGTTTGGGATTTCCACCCCGCTTGTGGTGTGATAGTCATTTTCTGCACTTCCATCAAAGGTGCCACAGAGTCCCACTGTATGCTTGTAATCTGAACTGGGTGCCCTCAGTGTTATGCTCATTCCCCATTCACTCACATCAGCACGAACAAAAGCACCGGAAGAAAACAAAACCTAAAATGAGATTGATGATATCATCACAAGAAACATTTTTATTTTACCTAATAGAACCAGGTATGTTTGGTGGCAAGAAGCAACTGGAAAACAACAGCCATATGAAGACGTCCCATCAAATTCTTATCTAGCTGTTCTGCATCTGACAAATTTTATTGTTTCTTCTCATGAAGCCCTGTAAATAAAAGCCCTATACATCTCAACCTTAGCAGGCAGCTAAGTGGTACGTTATAGGTCCATAAACTTCTTCCACCATTAGCAGGTATACTGTTGAAGGTCAGTGACTGCAAAACCACAGAGAATCAAAGATCAGCTGGGCTGCTCATACTCCATATGTTAACATATGGAAAAGGATGATTCTAATAAATGGATAGACTTTGTCAGCACCTTTCTCAACTTTCTTTACAGCTACATGATTCCCTGTGTTAGTAGCTTAGTATAGAATCACTTTCTACCTGCAAAGCTGATTGTAGATGTTTGACAAAGCTCAGAATAGTCCCAAATATTTACTATTTAATTTTAGGCAACTTTACAAAGTATCTTGAAAGAAATACTAGAAGCCTCAATAACAAAATCCATTGCAAGCTTAAATACTGTTTATAGTATTAATTTTCTGTAGAAATCCAAGTAATTTAATTTTTCTTGTTCCTAATATCCTTCTAATTTCTCAGTTGCTTAATATCATCTTTATATTTCTTATATGAAGTCTTCAGATAAAAAAGTTAAATATTTGAAATAGTTTTATAGCAATAGCCAAACCCAAGTTGTAAAGCATATCTGTTTTTATGGCTTGCCTTCCAGACCAACAGTGACTAAAGAGCAGCTGAAGGCTTCATTTTAACATTCTGCTTCATTTGAAGTTCAGTGGAGTCCTACAGAAAATTCTATCTACAAAAGAAAAGCTACAGGAAATTATAAAAGTAAATGTGAACATTTTAACTGAGGGCCGTATTATCTAGAAAGAAAGACCATTTACACTTCCAATTCTGTGGATGTCATTCAGCATAATTCATTATCTGCATGTACAGCCTTCCTAGATGACACTGGCATGAGTGAAACAGAGCAAACGGATACCATTTTGGAACATCAGGGTTTCTAAATAAGCGTGTACTGCATCCGAAAACTGCACTTTCATCACAGGGTTGTATTCTGTGGTTGACAACATGGTTCCAGAAAGGTCTGCATGTCAACACATCCTAGCTTTCAAGGACAACACCTTCCACTTACAAGCAAAAAACACTAGCCAAAGGACTATGATTGTAAAATAACCATTATGCTATTGCTTAATTGCAGAAAATAAGAAAAGTTTTAGTTCTGTAGTTGGTGTGAATTGGTAAAAATAACTGCAGAGATAACCACTACATCCACAAGCAATTATTTACTACTTACTGTTACTTTTCTTCCTAGGTAGGATTCAGTGATTCGAACATTGCTTCCTGTTGTGTCTCTAGTTATTACTGATAAGTGCGGCTGTGTCTCGTGTAGCTGACCACTGCACATGTCAAATGCGATTATATCACTTCCTTCTTTGGCAACAAAGCCACAGTTGCAGGATGCTGGGTAGTGATGACTTCCACAGTCCCACTGGCGAACATGAACTTCAAAATCTCGAGATGTACTCTTGTAGAGAACAAATGTTCCCTTTTTAAAATTGTCATAGGGCCTGGAATCAAAAGAATAGCATGTGACATCAGTTCGGTTATAAAATAATGATATAACATGCCAGCAACTTCATCTTATAACAGACTTCTAATATTTGGTGAACTTTGATAGCACAACTTTTTTTGCTGCATCAGAAAACCCAAACAATTCAGCCAACAAACTAACACATAACTTTGTTCTGAACAAGCACCATCATAACTTCCTCTGTGCAGCTCTAAATAAAAAAAAAAATAAACCTGTTTACAGCAGAAAAATAAGGAATGAAAGAATGATAATGAGTAGAGTATATGTAGACAGTGGGTGTGAATGGAAACACAACTATGAAGCCACAGCCATTCCGTTTAGGGGTTTTTTTAACAGTGCTTATGACAGGGAACTGGGAGGTACTTCTCAACCTCTGTGTTTCTACAGCTGTACACCTATGCAGCAAGAGCAGTAAGATGAATAGCAGTGTGCGTGGGGGGTGGGGATAGCTGCTGAAAACCATGTAAGCACCCTTGACAAAATGATTTAGAAAGTCACATACTTTCAAAAAGGTCTGTTTTAATAAGACAGAGATTGGGAGCACTTATTCACAAAGATTTGAAAGTTATTTAAGATGAAAACCATAGATAGAAACCCATAAATAAGGACTTAATCTTTTTCCTTAGGGTTAGGCACCTGTTCCCTGAAGCAAGGTTAAAATAGCCAACTTAATGATTCAGAGGTGAGAAGGAATGGGAAGAAATAGAGAAAAAAATCCCATCTTTTGCTACAACTTAACAGCCTCTTAGCTACAAATGGCATTTGACAGTTAATTGCGGAATGGCTATTTACTTTGTGCATAATGGGCCAGCAGAAAAGCTGCAGATGGCTATCCTACTGGGACTGCATAGGATTCCTTGTGACTCGACAACGACAGTTCCTTTAATACATGTTTCCTCAATTTGTAAAATTAAGTAGCAAGAGATGTCATCCTTAAAAAGAAAGTTCTTTTCCCTCAGCATCATGCTTCTAGCTGCAACCACATCGCAGTAAATCATTTCTTCATAAGAAAGCTTGATCATAATGCACTGACGGTTAAAGTGCTCAGTCAGGCCACCCCTAGAATTTCCACTGAAGGAGGAACCACAAGATCACAATAATAATAACAAAGTTACTGGGGTCATTCCCAGTCAAAGCACTATCAGAGAAGCAATTACAACTTGTTTTTTCCCTTCTGTTACGAATTTCACAGAAGAATGGGGTTGTGGGCTGAACACTCTTATTTTGAGGCCACATATCCTCGTCACCCTGCCACTTGAAGAATTATATTCTCTGCTCAGCAGAAGTACGTAAGTCCCAAGTGTGTGCATTTGTTTTGACACCTTCCATGAATTAGAAACACTCTGAAAGACATACGCATACCCAAAACTTTGGCCAAGGAAGCTGTCTTCAATTTGTGAATGTCAATGATGTGCAAGTAACAGCAGTGAATAGGTCACTTTCGGGGCCATTAATGAGTTCAGCACACTGTTACACGAACAGCAGATAACTTCTAGCAACTTGATCCTTGCAAGGATTCAGATACTGACACCCGAAATAGGGAAACTATGCTGTAGATTGGAAGCACTTATGCACTAAACCAGTTTTGGCTAATCAATCATCTTATCATTGCTCATATTTAAGAACATTTCTTTTGTAGTCAACAGACTGTACAGCAACTACTCCTCTCTTAGCATACTCCTCTAAATAGTCTGTTTGCTTCACCCCGTTGTCACAAACCCAAAGCTTGCATTTAGAAATACAAATATTTCAAACATCATCATAACTGGCATAACTATTATTATTGCCCAAGAAAGAATGTAAAATACAGACTGCAATTAACTTTAATCACCAGTACAGATTGTAAATAAATAAATCAACAGATAGAGAACACATCAACCCCCCAAAAACCACCTACAAAAAAATCCCAACACACTTAAGATTAACAGCAGCAATCCAGTGATTACCTTCCATCAAACGTAATTATATGAGGATCAGTAAATGAGTAGCAGTAGGCAGTGGGTAGATCCTTTACTCTAATCTTCAAAACAAAGAAGCACATAGTAAACAATGCCAGATTAGGAAACAGACAGACTCAGGTATTTACCTGATGATACTAGTTTACACTCTAATAAATATTATATTATAATCAATCTCAGCTGTTGTGTCAACGCTAAAATGTAAATAATAATTCAAATGAAAATGCAGCAATTCAATGAAAACAAAACAATGGAAAATTGACCACTTAGAAATCTTTATGTGAGTCAGCAAGTTGTAACTGGAATAGAGGCTTCATTAACATCAGCCACATTTCTGGGCAGTTTACAGAGCTTAACATGAAGATTTTCAACCTGTGTGCTTTCTGGAACATAGCCATTCCACAGGAAATTCTCACTGGATATAGGTTCGACTGCAATTCTGGTAATTCTGTCTCCATCCTGCATAAAGTCTGTCACAGCAGTGAAATAAATTACAGCTTGACTACAGATTCCATTATTGCAGGGCTTCTGGAGAAGATCCACATGACAAGAAGAAAGAGCCAAGTTTAAACCTAACTGCTCTTTACCTGTTTTAATAAAAACACATCATTAGTGAGTTTTCGGCTAAGTAAGTCACATTTTGTACACTACTGTTAATATAATTACTAACTCATTTACAAATATTTTAACAAATTAAAATAATTATGCATTTTCCTTGTGTTTGGTCATGCACACCCCCCTCTCTACATCTTCATGCACACACCCAAGAAAAATGTTTTGAATTTTACATTCTGATAGACAAATGGAAATCATGATAGGCCTGTTAATGTGACATAAAAATGGTTGCCTGCATAGGCAAGGCTCCTCCTGTGGTTCACAGGACTTGGGCTTGAGAAAGTACTGCAGAAAATGGTAGCAGTAATAGTAAAAAATGAGGACTTAATGACTGCATATACAACATTTGCAACAGAACAGGTTAACAAAATGAACCAAATTATAAACTTCACAAGCATTTGGGCATTCTGCCTATTCAAGTTAAAGAATATAGGTCCAATATTCATAGCTGCCAGAACCACCTACTCACAAGTAATGGGGTATGGACACATTCTTCCATACTTTCAGCAGCAGTATATACAGCCTGTGAATATTTTGTTTTCACATTTTCGGGGCTATTTACAATGTAACAGCTTCTCCAAAGAACAGAACTAGTGGGAATATTCAGAAAAACACACTAAACATATAAAATGCAAGAAAAATCAGGATAATGCTTACCTTCATCAACAGTATGTAATGTCAATGAGATTTTGCAGTCACTTTCAAGCTGGCTAAACTCAGGACAAGGAATAGGAATGCTACTTTCTATTGCCAGTCTGTATTCCTTCCCATTTTCTGATATATCGTATGTTTCTGGATGTATCTAGCACAGAAGAAATTGTACTTAAAACACAAGCTTTGAGAGTAAACTACATCACTGCTTATTAACCGGCGAGGAATACAGCATAGAGATGGAATGGCATGGTGCATGGTCTGCTCCATTTCATCAGGCTCATTTAGATGGTCTGAAGCACAGTGGCATACGGAGGAAAAGATGAGGACACATTATAAAAAATACAATAATATCGAAGAGGTGGGAATAAGGGGCATGGATAAGGAAAAGACAAGAGCAAAGGCTAGCTAGGAAGGTAAGGAGCACCACAGAAATGTATTCACTGTGTAACTTCTGAAAGCTAAAATACAATACAGTAAGTTGTATTGTCTGGGAGGAAGGGAAGGGGAAGCTACCTCCAGGCAGCAATGTCCCAAAGGAATTTGGAAGTACCATATTTCTCTTGGTGTTCCTCTCTGTAAACTTACAACACAGCACACTATAGATGCATAACCAAAAATGCAACTAGAGATCAGTAACAGAGGCCTACCACTGAGTGTTGTACACTGGGTGAAATCCTGAACACAGCCTCACTGAACAGAAGTAATGCATTCACACACTGCAGTGTACACTACATATTCACACTTACATGAGATAAATCTGGGCCATGATCCTGCAGAAACATAAGCTCAGGCTTAATTTTATGAAGGGCAAATCCTTAAATCAACAGGTCTATTCCAAACATGCAATGACATGCGGTATATCTTTCTGGGATTTGGGTCCCATTCCTAGCCAGAAAATGGGTCCCTATAGCTATATCCACAGCAGGAATTAAAATGAGTTTGGAGCTTGCCCTCTAAGTGGCAAGGCACAGCTCACGTCCCAGTTTCCATCCCCAAGCCCAGACCAGGTTGGCCTCACCCTTCCCTTACCTCCAAGGCCAGCTGGAAGGCAGCCTGGCCTGGGCTATCCTGTGAACCATGTGCTGGGAGAGCCTGCTGGCATAATCCAAAATCATGCCAGAAAAAGCAGGAGTAGTTAAACATAATGGATAACAGAGTACCAGGGCTCAGATCTGAGTTCTGCTGGAAATCAAGCCTTTCACTACCTGTGTGAGCTGCCAATTCAGCTTTCCTGCACCCTGAGGAGCACAGAGACAACTCTGACTCTTCTGCTTTTTGACAAATTTAGGTTCACTACAACCAACAACATATGCTATTAATTCACAATTAATACATACTGAGTGCCTTCTACTCAGAGGACTGACTGCTGTAGCAATACTCAAGATTCCCACTAAGTAAAACGTTTTCTGTCAAAATTACCTTAATGCCAGCAAAAAATTCCTTGCTCTCAACGGAAGAACTTTGACTATCTGGCTTCTCCATGAAAAAAGCAGAACTGCTACAGTACACCTGTAGGGCAAAACCAGCATAACAGAATACATTTTTGTTACGAAGTGGTCATGTGAAGACAAAACCCAGTCATCACGGGTCAGGTTGATAGATTCATGAGCCCCAGTCATCCGTTTGCACCAAAGTTACCAATTGCCAACAGTGCTGCTTAAGGAAAACATAGAAACAGATCAAGACCTTTTCCTGGCATGTTTATGGCTGTGCCTTTACTTTTGAATGTCACAGAGCTAACACTGTCAGGCAGCTATTCAAATAGTCTCCAAAGGATTTCTGAGGATTAGCAATTGTTATTGTCCATAGGCCATGCAAGCAGCCTGGCTCTGGTTTGAACATACATGCATGCCAGCATGTGCTTTTCTGTGATTTTATTTGGCCAAGAAAAATTAACCTATATTTTGGTATATACAGGTAGAAGGCTTATAGATTTTCCAACGCTTAAGCTTCTCAAGCCCAAGTCTTGATTCTGCTATCACACAAGGTAATGCAGGCACTCCCATGGCTATTGGTGGCAGAGATAAAACCATTTAAATCCAATCTTAGAGACAAAACCATCAAGCAGCAGAGCATTATTGATTCAGAGTAAAGAAATCTATCCAATGAATCAACAACACAGCTTCTCACAACCTCTGGCTCTTACAGCCTCTCAGATGCAGTTGCATGCAAAGATCCTCTTAATTTATAGTACCAAAGAAAATCACCGTACAGAATGAAGAAGATGCAACTCAAATAAACATTTATCCCCTGGAGGCGCACTATACTGTCCTGAAACAAACAGTCTCAAAACATTAATGACAGTAATAATTACTGATTTCATATTCCATGGTATTTCCACATTCATATGGGCACTGTTGGTGTAAGCAACAACTGAAGGCAGTACGCTCCTGTCAAGAAAAATTATACAGCAAGGTGCTAGAACTCTGTCGCTAGCAACCGTTAGTGTCTACTGAGACATATTCACAAAGATACAAAGAGATAATAATTTCATTTTAACATACTCTGTCTCCCAGTCTGACGCTTATCCCATCTAGCTCTAGAAGTGAGAAGCCATGAAATGCTGTTTCATGTTTCAGTTCTTCTTTGACGCCTTCAGGAGAAAGTCTTGACCAAGTTACAGTGAATCCAACTGAGCTGTTCACAGAAGGAATGCCAAAGGTACACCTTAGATAAATGCTGCCTTTGATCAGCTCTGCTACAACTTCAGGAATGGCTGGTAGTGGTGGTGACACAGCTGCAGATAATGAAGGAGCCACGTTACCTAGGCAAACAGAAGTGTGGTTTGTGCTTTTTATTCTTTGTGAAACCAGTATCGGATGAAATGACACTGACATATATTTTGCCATATTTACCAAATAATATTTACTTTTTCATATGGGGAAATATTACATAGTTTCTTAGAGAATCAGAAAATGGGTATGTTCCTTGTATTAATTATTAAAAGGAGAAAAAATTCTTTCTCAATGTTTGATTACGTTCTAGCCAATAGGAAGGTACTGAAGAGCAGGGAAACAAACCCAAACCAAACCAACCAAGAACAACCACACAAACAAAAAGCCCCGCCAAGGGAATAAAATACAACTAATTATTTTACCTGACAGAAGAGAGTAGCCTGCAAAGGAATTTGTCTGACAGAAGAATACCTTCTCTACTTACGAGGAAAGGAAGGGGGGTAAGATGTAGGAAACAGAAAAAACAAAAGGGGCTATGTAAAAAGGAACAGATTAAGCAACAGTATGATCTGTAGATTCATCTTATATCTGACTCCCAAAGAATCAAGCTAATCTGTAAATCAGCATTTTTTTAAATTACTTTTTAACACTCTGGTATTTATTCTGCACATTATGCTGAGAAAGTACTTTTGTAAACCAAGGTCTGAAATTACCTCCGAACAGTTCATTTTGCAACAGACTGAGCAACACTCTTAAAAACATGATTATTTTTTTATTCAAGACAAAATATGACGAAGTGTTGACGTTACTGTGTCACAGATGCACAGAAAATATTGAAAATCAAAACAAAATACTCACTGCTACAGGCACCTTGAATTTCCCTTCCCTCAGGATCACACGTCTGTGGCTTTGCATCTGAAACAACTATAAATTGCTCTTAAATTGTATATTCACATGCATACAGAGTATGTACACCAATCCTCTTAAATTACTGCCCTGTGTTAAAAAGACACCAAATATCACATGGCACTAATTGAAGTTTAAACTAGCAGAACAGGAGCAATCTTGTAATCAGATCCATACACAATTATCACAGCAGTCAGTACAAAGACTTGTGTTGGTAACCACAAGTAGATTAGCTATACCTGCGAGGAAGGGTACAGAATATCCCACCACCTCTGCATCTTTTACTGCGGATGTACCCAGCCAATATTTATAGATGTTGTTAGGGAATAAACAGGAATTAAATTATTCTGTTGAATTTTGTCTCCCCAAATCCACAGTCTGAATGCTCATTCACTAACTGTAGCTCTGGACAGCCAAATGCAGTACAAACCTTCCTTGAAAAAAAAAAATCATCTTTCTTACTTGGGCCTAAAAAAAGGCACTTGTGCACTGCTATTGTTTGGTACTTTGAATATTATAAAACAAACAAAAAATCAAGTGGAACTTTCATTAAACATTAAAACACTAATGCATTTGTACCAGGAGTAGAAAGAGGTTAGCCACTCCACTCAAATTAAGTCCAAAGGGCATCAGCAACACTGAAAACCCCATTTACCAGAAAGAATGAAGAGCAATTTTGATGTCCCACTCAAGTGTTAAAATGCTTGAATTCCTTAGCATAGAGAGATTGAAAATTTGCATCAGGTGTTTACAGCTACCGAGTGTTAAAGAGAAAACACAGTACACATGGTAACATATATGAAAAAAGCAGCACGACAATACAATGTACTTCTTATGAAAACATCATTCTAAAAGAGAGCTTTTAAACTCAAAATGCATTTCAGATTTACAGTATTCAGCAGAGCCAAACCAGTTATGTTTCTTGCCTCCTTTGTTTTGAGGCAGTAAAAATTTGCTAGCTCACTGCCTATGTTTTTTATATCTTCTTTCCCTTCATGAGCCATCACCCAAACTAAATGCAAAGTCCTACAGTGCAGGCATTCTTCACTGTTTCAGTCACTGGCATGCTGAAATGCCCCATTTCTGGCCTTTTTTTTTTTTACTGTCAATAAAACCTTGCAGAATGCTTCAGCAACAGGATCTAAAGGTATACTGAGGGACCGATAAAGCACCAGAAAGCCCACTGATAGTTTTGCTGTTAAGCTTTTGAAAGCAGTTGGTAATACAGAATATGACTTAGAGCAATACAGTATAGGATGCATAGAAATATTGCTAGTGTTTTCACAAAGGCATGTTATACAAACTGATTAGAATTTCCTAATCCACTAATTTGTCACTGCTTCACAGTTTGTAACTGTGAGGATTTAACCATGCCATCCTTTAGTTATCTAAAACATGTGGCATGGGTAATGAAACATGGAAATTTTGAGCAGTGAACACTTTTGCAGCACAAAGCAACAAACTGCAAAAGGACTCATGTTCTTTCTCATACTGCTAATAAAGCGTGTATCAGTAGAGCATTTCTGTGTTGAATTTTCTTCTAGCAACGTGTATGCTCTACAGAAAAATAAAAGAGTTACAGTAAAAAAATACTTCTAACAGTGCTAAACAATAATTGATATAAATAGAGTTTGGTCAAGTTACTAAACAAAATTTACCCTGACACACAATTGTACACATATACAGCAATGGGTATTTACAAAGTGTAAGTGCCATTGTTAGGTACTCTGAATTTCAACTTCTAGATGCATCTTATATCCTCACCTCATATGGAATAGTTCAAGGGTCAAGTCTGTGGGCTTCAAACAATACCGGAATACTAAATGTAAGTTAGAAAGGGGTGGTGTGAACCCACCTAACCATACTGAATGATTTTCCTTTTGTATCAGTATTAAAAATAAGGATTGCAAGAAATTTTAACATATCTAAGTATTTTCAGATGTTTCTGTTCAGAAAATACCAGAGAAACAAACCTACACATAAACACACACACTTTGCTGAGTTACAGCGTGCATTTTCTCACCTTCTGCACAATACCCCATGCATCCTTGGGTGGGCTGCAGCAAGTAAACAAAGAAACCTTCGCAGTTCCTCACACTGACAGGGATTCGGAAAAGACAGCAGTCTTTTGAAGTGCTGAAGAAAAACTGCCATGTAGCACAAGCTGTTAAGTGTTTGATCTCACCCGGTTGAGGCATGGATTCTGACTCCCTCAGAGACAACCAGACAGGGGCTTGAGTACCGCAGTGATTCATCTTCAGCACCAGAGAAAAGCATCACAAAATGGTTAATGTTTTATCAAACTGTAGCTGTGCTTTAATGAGAGGTGCATATACATTTAATTTCCTTCATGAGCTTTTAGCAAAGTTTAGACAGTGTAACTGAGAGCTTGATTACTTTCCTTCTCAAGGTTAAATACAAATACACACAAAAGAGACTTAAGTCCTTCTCTGAGTCCAATGAATTTGCATTTTTAAAGACAGGCTGTAATTCACTATTCGAAGAACTTAACCAGGAGCCACACCTGAGTATCTTGCCCCAAAAAGCTAACAGCTGTGCTATGGCTCAGTGAGTTAACTCCACGACCATTAACCTACAGAAACTGTGAATGCTACCAGAGCACAGCAAATACGGGTTAGATCAACCAAAGGTGCTAAAGCTGACATATTTAATCTGCCCTTTCCCGTGGACTGAAGGCTCAAGTAACCTCCTGTATTTCTTCTAAGAGATGTGGCCAGCTGATGCAAGGTTACTGACTTTCAGCCCCACCAAAAATGCAATACAACTGATAAGCCCTTTCTGTCTTTCAATTCCCCACTTTTAGAAACAGATATGCTTGTAGCATCCCCCTGTAACAACCACAGTGGCTTTGTAGCAACCCTAAATCCTTTGGTGTTTACAAAGCAATAGGCTCCACAAGGTCTGTGGCTCAGATACTGATTGAACAGGTGATTTAAGAGGGCTGTTGTTGCCTCTCTCAAGAACAAAAGCCTTGTTCAGTGTTTTTCCTAATGGCATGAGAAATGTGATGTGGAATAGTCTCCTCTACCCCTCACCACTGCAGGTGGCTATGTGAGGTCTTCAGGTCAAGGAAGCTGCCACGCTGGTCACAACTTAAACAGTAGTACCTCTTATGGTAACTGTGGTGTAAATCTGATTTAGCAGATACAAGAGTTTACCCGTGCAATAGAGAAAAATGAATCCTGAGAAAAGGAGACAAAGGAGGAATGTGGTTCATAGGTTATCAGAGTGAGTTAAAGATCACCTCCTGTCTTTCATGTGCTGCAGAAACCAAACTGAAGAGAAACACCTAGAAGGACACAGTGTGTTAAAGCCAGCATCTGGCAAATATTTACATGAAAACTGTAAATCTGAAATTGTGAGATTTGAAGAACCTTCATACGTTGCCTCAAGCATTCCTTTCTTTTGACCTGACAGTGAAACAAAGTCTTGGATCATCTTGTGTTTAGACCTCATGGTCTAAAGAGTAACTGCAGACTCATTAAGCAATTACTCATCTCAAACGAACGCTTTTCTTTCTTAATCTAGAATATTTGAGCCCACCACCAATCCAGCAGAAAGAATTAATGAGAAATAGGATGGATTGTTTAACAGAGTCTGAATCTCTGACAAAGATAAAATATAGCTAAAATAAAAGTTCCCCTAAAGGGAAAGAAAAGAGGAAACTTCCTAAACAAGACATCCATTTCAGTTTGGTTTTAATGTTTTGACTTTGAGATTTCAAAATAGATGTCTTGTTTCTGTCAGCAGGTGCAAAGAAGCAGATGTCAATGCATAAATTTCATTTGCTAAGTAAGTTTTGAATTCATCACTTTGCAGCTGTACTTACATGGGCACCTCTATGTCAGCATGGTAGCCTACTTTTAACAAGTATTTACTAAGGACTGACTGAGAACTTTGGTCAGATTTCTATATCTTTCCTGGATGATCTAAGCAGACTTTGCTAGTCTAACCTTTGTTCTGCAAAACACACTGGTTCTTCCCCTGGTTTCTCACGCTCATTCCTTGCATAAAGATATCCTTTTTGAGAAAATACGACGATTTAATTAATCTGTTTGTATTCAATCTAAGAGAAAGAAATTCCTTCAGGAATCATACTTTTTGCTAGGGTTTTGCAGTATAAAAGCCTGGATAACAGTAGTCTCTGTAACATGTCCCTCTGAGTCCTTTGGTCAGCTGCACATTAAAGGTATTTCATGGCTTTATACTAACGTAAAGATTTAATAAAATACACAATTTTTAAAAAGGAGGGGCTGCTACAAACTCAATTTAATTTTATTAATATGTTTTAACTGGTTAGTATTCCTTTTAAAGCCTTTTACTGTTGAGCTTTTCTTTGCTTTTTGTTTTTTAAAGAAACTATGATCAGGCAATTTCAAATAATGAGAAAAATCACGGGTAAAACATTCTAATAACATTTTTGTCTCTTTTTGAAGAAGGAAATGTTTTAAAACAGGAAACTACAAAGATGTCTCTTCTTATAATATAACCATACAGGGATGTTGGTATGCTCCAAAATAAAGCCCTACGAGACTACAAGTCTAAAGTATTAAATATTCCAAGTAATTTTTGAATCTTAGGGGACTTGCAGAAGACGAGGCAACTAATCTTCAGTTAGCCCTGTTAGTCCAAGTTATTTTAGAAATAATCTCTTCTAATATGATCACTTTAAAAGCTGCACAATTACTGGATTCATGCAGCTGCAGGTGTTCGCACAGCTTTCACATGGCCTTCCTAACAGACTGACCATCACACAGTTGCAGCTTTAGAACAGGATATCCCTGCTATGCTACCACTGAGAATGACAGGTTTTGAGTGTCTAAAAGAGATGTAATTTATTATCTGCTGCTTATATATATATATCCTCTCCTTTCAATATAAAATTTTCAGTACTAAGACTTAATTGTCCAGTTAATATATTTCATTATTTACAAGTATTTAGAGAGAACAGGTACTCTGTATTCCTCTACATAAAAAAGTCTCCACAACCATCTTCTTTTTTGGATGTACCCTATTGGAAAATTCTTACAAATAAATACATATTTTTATTATCAAAAGAGTTGTAACAATACCTCCACGCACTTGGTCGGCATCTCAGCAGGCTTATCAAATATCATAAAGCGGTACCATCCTGGTGTTAGGGAATGGTCACATATTAAATCCTGAATAGCTGATTGCTGGAGGTGGGATGAATCAAAATCAATGCTTCGGTAAGGGCTCTGCAGGATCTGATGCCCACCAGGAGAGCATTCAAGAACTGTGGAGCAAGAGCAATTGGAGTATCAAGGAGGAATGCCTAACAAGTGTGTTAGAAAAGGTGTTAAGTATTTGTAATGGGAAAATGAGGATATACTGCAATATGTGAAGCTACTTTTACTAAAAACCACATTGAAATCTTAGTAACAACAACAAATAGGTACCCTGGCACTCTAAAAATTTAACAGCATTCCTCATGTGGTAACTTCCCCTTTTTCAACTTGACAACAAATGCAAACTAATAATCACATTAGCCATTTACCCTAGACATAAAAACAGTGGAAGGGAATATGTTTACACTTTCTCTCTGGATTTTGACGTTGTAGTTCCACGGATGTTTATGAAATCTAACAACCTGAATAAAAAGGGAGTGTCAGATACATGGGAGAATCAGAATCTTACCTCAAGAGGAGTAAGGATTATCAAAAGGTCTTTTGGAAATAGGCTTCTATTTTACAGGGTTTCTATGCATGAAATGAAGAATTCCTTCAGATGGATGAGAGGTAGTTCCTACAGTTTGCATGTATTCATGTGCATCACAGCAGAAGCGTGTACTGAAATGGGCAGACACTTAGGTACACATTTTAAGAAAACTAAGTTATATACTGGCGTGCTAAATTTTAATAATGTAAATACAACTGACAAACATATTTTTGAACATCCAAGAGACCTTGTGGGCTCAAAAAATAATCTTAAAGTTACTGACAGGTACAATGAACGATGAGAATCTGAACAGCTCTTTACAACAGTTTGTTTTAAATGCAAACTCATTCAAAAATAAAGCAGAATGCCAGAATTTCTGAGTCTGATCTGGCAGCTGGGTTGATTCCTGTCAAAGCCAGTGACAATGAAGGTTTTGGCTAACAGCACATTCGTATGCAACATACTGAATAGCCATTCTTGCTGAGGAATGTGTTTGGAAAATTAAAGTAGGGGAAAATAAAGTAAGAGAATATTTATAAATAAATTATGTTTAAAAATGCACCTATTAACCTTGGTTTTAAAAATGGATACCAACTGATGCTGACTGTGCGAGGAATTTCAGGTTATGGTGAATGATACGGTTAATTCTTGCCACTACTGCGCTAGCAATGAATCTTTTAAAAATGCAGCTATAAGAAAAGTTGTATAATTTTACATATTTAATATTAACACTCAGATCTTCAATTTTCACCCCCAAGTTTTTCTGTATTTATCCCATATTTTTCATGGTGTAATTGTGTCACTGATCACAAACATATTTTGCTTCTAATCATGCAATAATGCACTATCTTCCACATTTTTCATGTCATTGTCCATGACTATACCACATTATAACCACAATTATACAACAGTTTCAAAATCAGGTAATTCCCTTCCTTTAAATGGAGAAGATGCCCCAGTGAAAGAATGAACTTAATCTCTTTCAAGCACAGTATGAGAATCCTATAGTCTTTCAAAACCTGAAGAGTTAATCTGATATGGCTTTAGGCTACCCAGGCAGGTAACAATAGCTCTATCTTCTGTCCTCTAAGGGCCCAGGGAAGTCAATGTGATTGACTGTGCCACCACTGTGCTTCTGAGATGCTGGCAGCAGCCTGTAGGCTATTTGTGTCCACACAATTTGACCTTATCAAGAGTTTATCCTTCATCGGAATTTGAAGAAAAGCCCTTGAAGAATCACAGGTCAGTCATGTGTGTTATTGTAATGTTTCCCAAGCAAGCTACAGCACAAGCAGTTTACGAACCATGGTGAAAGTTTATTCCCGTCTCCTGTGTTTTATTGGAATTCTCCCTTTCATACAGCACTCTCATTAGTTTTCTTTCCTGTAACTGAATCACTCCTGGTACAATTAATACCCGTTACCTTTTCCATTAATAAATCAAGGTAAACATGAGACAAGTCTTTATTTTCTTATCCTCCACAGTTTAATTAGACCATTGTTTGATAGATCTTTAAAACAGCTGACTGTACTCACTTGTAATAAGGTCATAAATCCTACTAAGGATCAAATTATATGTTTCTTATTATTACGCACATCAATTTAAAATGTCACCCAGCTCTTCGTGTATCCTTTCTTCCTTTTTAGCAGTATGCTAATATTTCCATAGTTAATGCTTGGAAATCTCACGTTGCTTAACACTAGGTTTTTTCTTTCTTTTCTTTCCTTTTTTTTCCCATTCTGCAAAACAACTGAGAACTGTCATCACCAATAAAAATGAAATTATTTTATTACATATCTGAGTGTAACTGATGTGCTGTCTAGCAACAGCAGAAACAAATAAAACTATCATATTTAAGGACGTATAGACAAGAAATTAATGCTCTGTTCTGTGTGGAAAAAGCTGCCCCTGCAGATCCCTACTCAAATCAAAGGCATTTGAGAGGAAAGTTGGCTAAATTTTCCACTGACATCACGATTTCCTTATTCAGGATGCATAAAAAAATAATTTTGGGCATAAGCATTCTTTCAAACTTCAGTCTCAGAATTACAAATACCGATTTGCTGCAGTGCTCCAGCAAAGCTTCACCTGTGTCAAACACCCAGCAATTTTCAGCCCCAGTCAAGGCTGACAAAATAATAAGGAGCTGAAAACAAGGTCTGATGACTTGAAAGCATTAAGGAAGCATACCCACAGGGCAAGCTTACCTACCAGCTCTGCATAGTGTGGAAGGAACATTAAAGTATAGCAAGATGCATGTACTACTGTTGAGTCGACTTCACCCACAATCACAAAGTGTTCTAACACTTTCTGACACAAAATGGAAAAGTCATGATAGTTGTAACTGAATTTATCATTTAAGCATGATTATTCTTGACGGAAATCTTTCCATATATACGGGAATATTTTTTTTAGTATTTCTTTTCAGACCTTTAAATGTAGTAGTGATTTAATAGCTTTAATCTTAAATATTTCCTTTATAATACTGGAGTTCTAATTATAAAATATACAAATGAGTACTTAAGCATTAAGGCCATAACATTAAGCCTCCGTTGTAGATTGTGCACCATTAGTTTAACTTAACCTAGTAGCAACACGTGCAATAGGGTCTGAGGAGACTTACTTCTAGAAAGTCAGACTCTTACCATTTTGTTTGGAGGTTCAGATGCTGCATACTGCCTGCTGAAAAAAGCAATCTGCCTTGGGAAAATTGCAGCTGTTTCCCTAAAATTTGAGTTTACTTATCACATTCTGTGCTTTCCACAAACACCCTGCGTACTGCATATGGCTCTCTACTGTTCTTTAACTGAGGCCTCTGCATGCCAAGAAGAATTTCATTCCATATTTGCTTTTTCCTGACTGTCTTCAGGATTAATACAGGGAGCTTTGCCTGGATCCATCCCAGGCCTACTTGGTCCTGCCAGATACTGAGAAATGTGACCCTAAGCAGGAAAAGAATTCAACTTTTGCAACATCTTAAATACAAGGACAGCATTGTGCTGGTGGATGAGCCTTTTTGGGAGAGATACACTGAAAACTCTGCCAACACATTGGGGTTTGTACCACTACTGTCACATGCTGAGTCAGGTAATAGGTACCCTGAACATCACACATTAACCAAAAGAGGTTCTTGAAATCAATACAGGAGCTCAGTTTCCACAAAGAGATAATTAAGTGCCTCCTGATGTTTGCCTCTGAGGCACTCGGGTGGAAAACCAGCTCCACAAAGGAAGGACTTTTCAATTCCCTGTTCACATGTCTATTCCAATCCATGTGTAGAGAGGGGCTGATGATTTTCCACCTGCCCATAATGTTTCCAGCATTATGGAGCAGGCAGGGACTAAGGCCTACTGAGTACCAGCCAGAGCAGAGACAGGAAAAGAAGCCACTGGTCGGCTGCAGGCATGGCACAGGCAGAGTGGCAGGACTGGCAACTCAGTTCCTCAAGCACAAATAGCTTATTGGTTTCTATCTCCTGCTGCCCAAAGGTGAGGGCCTGGCAAATGGCTACAGATAAACAAATAGTGCCATTAGTAAGTGCTCACTTAGACCTTGAACATGCTTTTCCTTGCATCTGTTGACTGCAAAGGATGCATTTTATCACTATCCCAAGAGAGAAACCAGAACTAGGATTGCACGTAACATAAAGGGCTTAGATGTATTTGTGGATTTAAATGCTTCCAAAATACTAGAACAGAAAGTTCACTTTTTGGAAGAAGTTATCCTGCAACAATTACTTCGGGTAACACTTTTAAAGCAAAACATAAAAATGACTGTAACTAGTTACCCAAAAGATAGCATTTGCTTGGACAAGACATATACAAGAGCGTGATCACAAATGTAGCAATGACAGCGCTGCAATGCAATGAAACAGGTATATGAGTACTCCTACACACAAAACAATGAAGAAAATAGAATCAAAATAGCCTTATCTGAACGGGTGTTAAAACATTTTTGAACCACCCACGTCCACAGCCCAAGGGGTGTTTTGTAAAGGTAGTAAATAGTTGTGCAGCTTTTGAAACAAAGCAAAACCTATGCTCGTAGCCGTCAATGCAATACGCTACAGCATCTACCCTTTATGAGGGCTTTCTCTCAGAGATCTGAACCGACACAGACACGGATTTCGCACGTGTCGTGCAAAGCACGTCGCTGAGGTCCCAGGGACGGCTGCGTGCGCTCCAGCACAGGGTGAACGGGCAGCAAGGACGAGAGAGGGGGAGCATCCACAGCCCTGCCCTTCGATGTTCTCTGGTAGGTTTCCCTGCAGGTGCACCGTGGCAGTGACAATTCCCACTCTGTCAGTTCACAAACACAACCCTCCTCCAGTGAAACTCGTTACGGGGCCCGGGCACAAGCGATGTGCGGGCGCCGGGTACCGCCTGACCCGGCCGCTCCCCGGGACTGCCTCAGGACCGGCGGGGTCGTGCGGGCAGGCGCTGTCCCTCCCGCGCCCGCTGCCGCCGCAGTCCCGCTCGGTGCCCGGTGCCGCTTACCTCTGTGGCGGGGCCGCGCCGCCGCCAGGCACCCGAGCAAGGCCGCGCACAGCCACAGGCGGAGGGCTGCGGCGGACACCCCGGGCATGGCCCCGCCGCGCCGGGCTCACCGACGGACGGACGCTCCGCTGCCTGTCCCGCGGCTCCTCCGGAGGCTCCGTGCGCCCACCCCGCGCCTCAGCGCAGCCCCTTCCGCGGGGGTCGCGGCGGGCCCGGCCCTACGCCCGCCTCCCCGCCGGCCCGGCTCGGCCCTGCCCCGCCGGGGGTCGTGGGGGGGTGTCCGCGGCCGCGCGGGGCGGGGGGAGCCTGGGCCCTGTACGGGGGGGGGCGGCCTTTGTTCGGGTGCGCACCGGGAAAGGTTTGCAGCGAGAAAAGAGGAGAAACACTCAGTGCTTCTTGTCGGAGGGGTTATAAAGGTACTTTTCTGTATTCCTGACGGACCCAGAGCTGGTCGGCGTCACGGAACGGCGATCTCTTTCTGTCCTCCGACCCCAAGCTGTGTTATTTCCTAACGTGCAGTAAAATGCTGGAAGAGAGCCTGTTTGAAATTTTGGTGAGGCACAGGCTGCCCAGAGGAGCGGCTGATGCCCCACTCCCGGCAGTGTTCAATGCCAGGTTGGATGGGGCTTGGAGCAGCCTGCTCTAGTGGAAGGCGTCCCTGCCCGTGGCAAGGGGTTGGAACTGGATGAGCTTTAAGGCCCCTTCCCATCCAAACCACTCTCTGATCCTATACACCTTTGGATCACCAAGAGTGTTTTATACTTTTGCTTTAGTAACAATCACAGTTTGCTGTGTTCGACACTGTAAATGCAGAATGAGTTTAGCAAACATTGAACAGTTTCAAGCACGGTATAGTTTCAAGGCTTGCCGGGAAATGCTCCTCTTTCGAAATGTCTTGGAGAGCACAAAGAGGGCAAATCTCAGCATTTAAGATTTGGTAATGCTAGCATTGTTATTTGTAGGCCTGAGGTTGTGCAGGCACTTGGTCTAGTTTGCACACACCAAGGTGTACCGCAGTCCACAGAAATGTTTCAGAGTCTCTGTAGGGTACGTGGACCTAAATCAAGCAAACAGATGTTGATGACACTAAAGCACAGCTTCCTGCCATCCACTGAACACCCGCAAGGGTAAAGCGTTCACTGAGGACTGCTTCCAGGAGGTACTGCCCTGTGTGGCTCTTTGCAAAGCAGCTTTCCCTGCAGAAGGAGGTACCAGCGCATGGAGTGGAGGCAGAAGCACAGCAGTGTCATGGGAGCAACCTCTGTCCTCTTCTGCTCACATCCCCTGAGCCTCTTCATTGCAAGAAGCAGTTCAGCTCCGTGATGGCCGTGGGTCTCTGAAAGGAGTCACTGGCACAGCCTGAGAGTTGAATTCAGAGGCTTGAATTTCTGTTAGCCCCCCAGTGCAGGTACTTTTCTCCTAAGAATTCAGGGAAATTTTAAGGATGAGTTTTCTTAACTGCTTTTTCAACTACCTGGATTATTTGTTACCACATATGACCAATTTTTACCCTGAAAAGCTTCATGCATCTGAAATTAATTTGGTGCTTGTTTTTATTTTTTTCCCCAACTGCATGTTTATGAAGAGTACAAAAGGACAGAAGGAGGCATTTTACATAACAAGCTACGAAATAAGGACCTAGAGAGAAAGAGAGGTGAGAAGCTGTGACAAAATTTAAACACTGAGCTACTTCTTTGACCCCTGCTAGTCATGATGGAGTGGTATTTACAGGAGGATTAACACCTTTCAGCATGGATCATTCAGGAGCCTGAAAGAGGTGGCAATAACGGCTGCTGGACTAAATATACCTTTCATCTTTTCTACACTGGTTTTGCTCTACCAGCTCCCTCTGCTACTATCAGCCTTGTAGCCTCTTACAGCAATGGCCGGGCAGGAACACATTGTGGTTAAGAGTGGACAGCTTGCCAAAAGCAGTACTAGGTGCTCATAGGTTATGTATAATTGGTTTGCACTACTGAAAACTTCTTTTTCACAGTGGGATATGAAGTCAAACTACAATTGCGTATGTGCATATTCTTAAGTAGCAGGATAATTGGGAGGAAAACCCATGAAGGAAGAATTTAAGATAAGATAAATGATTCTGTAGTCCAAGTCACTACTGTTGTAAACAGTTTAAAGTTGGACTGAAAACACGACGCAGGGAGCGATGGTATCAATGCTAGGGAGCATTTAGACATTGAAGCACAGTGCAGCATTTCCCAGAGTGGATTTTATGAATAATGGTGAATAAAGAAAGCTCTAATGTTGGTTGTAAATTTGTTTTCCAAGGCTAATTTCCAGTTTAGTACTCTCAGTCTGTTCAGTAAAGCTTTCAAATACATGTTCAGTTTAAGGTGGACTCTGAAGTTTTGTCTGTGAATGAACTAAATTATTTTTTAACTGAATTGAAGTGCTGAGTTGAAGTGCTTTTGCTGACTCAGGACTGACTTATTAGGGAGGGAAGAGCATAGCGATAAATTGGAGAAAACTGACGTGTTGGATGACAAGAAGCAGGGACTTGGGCAATGCTGAAAATAGTCACTGCAGAAGTTTAACAATTCAGATTAAAAAAAAGGTGGCTGTGCTGATGCTAAGTCCTTGCTTGGTGCTGCAGCTAGATTGTTGTGGTTTAACAGTTATCTACATAAGTTCACGAATGTGGAGCTCAGGTGTGTGAGCATGCATAACAGGAATCCTAGAAAAAACATGGCAGAGAAAAAAGAGAATCTTCTCATAAACGGAGCCAACATAGCGACTTCTTGCTTCATCTGTCGCTTCTGTCGCCAGCATGCTAGTGTGATCTCTGTAACAGCGCACCATATATAATGAACTGAATATATATGAAATACGTGACTTATACAATATTTAACAAGATGATGTTATCTTTAATTGCATTTGGGGAAACAGTCCAGAGTGGGCAGCAGGCAAAGTGTATAGAAGGCTGTTTACAGATAAAGGACAAATAGCCTGAAGTATTTTTGGTGGTTAAGTCAGGAAGAGCAGCCAGCAGTTTGCCAAAATGTGTACACTCCAGATATGTGTGCATAGCTGCTCAGGTGTGAACTGGAAATCAGAAATCATCTGTCACTTTAAAAGTAGCTACAGACAGGCCTCAAATGTTTTTTTTGTAGTTGTATCCAAGCCCTAAACTCAAAGATAAATAAGGGGATCACCTAGAACAAAGGCAGTGCTTGTGGGAGGCTACTTGGAATAACAAGTAGTTAGTGTGAATGCTAGCGCACGGGATGGGGGAAGCAGGGGTTGAGGGCTGAGGGCAGCAGCTGGGTGGATGCAGTCCTGAACAATGAAAACCCAGCTCTGACACATAGAGGTTCTTAGCGATTTTTTGTAAACTAAGGCAAACAATTTGAGAAGAATCTGATTAAGTTTAAGCTAAAATTGCCCACTCTGATTTATTTATAAGCATTTTCTTCCAAACTGTGCAGCTGAGTACAAATGGAAGTCTTTCTTAAAGGAATCCTGTGCTGTATCATTAAGCCTGTCTGAATTGTAGGCAAGGTAATAAGCTCTTTAAACCTATATTACTGTATTTGTTATTTGTGCAAAGGTAGAACATGGATGATAACTCCAAATAAAGCCGTAAGCAGAACTTGGAAGCTGGGAGAAATTTCCCTGCAAAGCTTCAAAGGATTATTGTAGTAATGCCAAATGCTGAATGTTTGGAAAGAGTTGCCCTCAGCAGATAACATCCCTCTTGTAAGGAGCAGATGGTTGAGAGATAGCCCACAGCTCTGGGCAGATCCAAAAGCATCCGAGAGAGATGAGTTGTCTTGCTCTTGCCCTTTAATGTTTTTAGTTCTTTCTGTTTGTAAAAAGAATTTCTTTTCAATTGTGCCAGTTGATGTCTGTGAATGGCAAGTGAACTCTGAAACAATAAATCATTAACATTCTTTGTCTAATCTAATCAATTCTGTCCTTAAAGTAAAATTCCAATCTCCCCTTAAATTGCAGGTCGTGTGACTTCTAACTTAGCTAAGGTTCATTTGATTTAAAAACATGGTTTAACAGCTCTGAAACTAATGTCCCGAAACATCGCTAAGACACAGGAAGACACGCTAAAACACATAAGCAATTCCAGGTCAGAATGGGATATTTGATTCTATCCACTATCCCTAACTTTGACACCAAATAAGTAGAAAAAGAGAATCTGTAGTGGTCATATGCATTTGTTTATTTAGGTCATTCTGTGGCTAGCATTACAGCATTGCTAGAGGTTAAATTTGCTCATGCTTATTCTGATGGCGGGTTTTTCTGAAAACTGCATGGCTTTTGAGTGACATTTGTTTTCCAAAATGCTTTTAAAATTTATAGAGGGTATTGTTCAAACTGCCATGTGAATGTACTCAGCATTGACAGTCTGTTTAGCTTTCAGAAGTAATGACATCTTTAGTATGTTTTAGCTCCTAATTCTCTTTCATATTTGACCTCTTGTATGTGCTGTATTTGACTTATGTAGTAAAAGACTTCAGTATAAAAATCTAATGTAATTTGGCTTGGAGAGGCAGTAGGAGGTTTAATATAAATTATAGGAAATCTATCTCTAGGGGTTATTAAAACCCAAATAAAATCAGTCCTAGGCTTTCCATTAACTTCAGCTGTCTTTGGATGAGCCCCTTACTCTTTTATGGTTCTGAAGTATTTTTATATTCTTTATTACATAACGGCTTGAAACTTAACTCAAAGGTCTTTTAGCTGTATTTTTGCAGAATGTGCCAGAATATTTTGAAGTCTGGGAAGTCCCTTGGCTATGGCAATATTAATGGAATAATCTTTGTTTTACCCATGCTGAACTGTGTCGCTGACCTGTAATTACATGGATCAGTTGCGTGTGATACAACACTCAACTGCTATTTCTTCACTTTCTGTCTCCTGTGGTGGTTGTCTTACTTAGTTGTAATTTGAAAGAAGTGGGAAACCAGAATTAAGTCTTTAGCCTATATAGAATAAATGCTACTTGGTAAGGTCCAAAATATTTAACTACGTACTTCATACTCTTAGTCTTACTGACTTCAGCCTATTTGTATTTGCAATACTATCTTTGATATTTGTGAAATTAAAGTTAACATCACTGGCTAAAAGTCCTGACTAAATTATGTTGTTTCCTAAAATGCAGATGAAAAAAAAAATACTCTTAAAGCGTATAACCTATTCAGTTGATGAACAAATAATGAAATATTTTTCTCAGATTCTTGGATTACCTTTATTAGTATCAAAGGCTTTGGTCATGTGAAGACTAAAACGTGGTTTAACAAAATCCATCAAGAAGAAGGGGGTTTTAAAATCCTCTAACATCCTAGTGCTAAAAGCTATGTTCTCTCTTTCCAGGCCTGTTGTTTCTCCTCCTAGCTTTTGCCTTAAATGTGGGACTAGCTTACTTGGTTGTGAGTAGCAAGATCACTGAGCAGCCAACTCTGGCTGCGTCCAAATACAGACGTGGCACCTCTGAGAAGAGGAACATCTTATCCACATTCAGTGGCTAGCTGGTAACACTGAGTATACGATAAATAAACTGTGGCTAGCTCTCCAAGGGGAAGATGCATTTAGCAAAGAAGCAGCAGCACGTTTTTTGGCCTTGTTTTATGAAAAGGTCTGGTCTCCGACTCAAGGAGAGAGTTGACAGCTGAGGATCATAAAAGGAAGGAAGCACACGAGTAGAATTCCCTCAGCAGTAAACTGCACTCAGTCTGTGTCTTTCCTTTAGGCTTCTGCATTGTAAGGAAAGCAACGTTTATTTATTTAATAGAGGGTGGGATGGTAAGAACAGATGCGCTCTAAAGAAGCAGAAGCACAGAGCATTGGTTAGCTTTGGTTGGGCAGAACTGCGCTAATTTTTGCTGAGGGTTTCACCCAGAGTTCCTGTTTGCATGTGTATCTTTATACAGTAAGAAGAAACAGAGAATTTTCCTCACAGAGAGAAGCAGATGTGATTATTTCCTCCCCTCCCAGTTTTACATTTGGTTTTGTTGAGGCTTTAAACAAGTATTTAGAGGAATTAGATTCACCCTGCCTCACACTAATGGAAAATAAGTTTCCTGTCTGTTCCCCAGATAAAATGATGTCTTTTTCTTGGACAGGAGTAAGATATCTCACTGCAGATAGCACTTCCTCGGCACAGCAAATTGTGAAAATGGTTTTTTATCATCTGGAGTTTGAAAAACTGGAAGAACTTTCTCTCTCTGGTGCTCTGTTAACTTCTCTCTCTGATGGTTTGGCCATCTGAATTGTTTGGTTAACACCATTGGTTTTTGGAACGCTTAAAAGGAGAATAACTTGACCTGACAGAAATCTGTTGACACAAGAACAAAGCACAGACCTTGTTTTAAAGTGCTGATAACTGGAATGGTCGGAAACTATGAGGTAGTGTTGCTAGTTGGATTTCTGAAAAATCAAACAATGTGAAAATCCACTACTGTATTATTTCAGCGGGGCACCAGATTTAAAAGCCCGATGCTCAGTTCATTACTCCAAACCATTCTGAGGGCTAGTAATTTTGAGGAATGTTAAACATGATGCAGCTACGGTGTCTGGCTCAGGAAGGCCTAAGTATCAGACTGGAGAAATTGAGAACAGGACAAGGAATTATTTGTGTTCTGCTTTCTCTAAGCAATATGGTATTGGTCACTCTCAGGCATCGGTACTGAGCTGTAAGGTTTGACTTTTCTTATGTTCTTAATCTTTAGCACAGAAGTGCAAAATTATATGAATTGTAGGAGATAATGAGATGGCTTATGGAGTAAGGCTAAAGAGAATGCAACTTGTGTATTCTGATGTTTAATAGTATTAATCATCTGTTTGTCATCTTTTGTCATTGGTAGATCTGAGAATAAAAGGCTCAGTGGGGAAAAAAATAAATCCTTGTGGCATCTTTCTTTATGGTAGAAGTTTTGTTTCAATAACTGTGTAGGTCAAGTATGAACGAAACGATAACTTCAGCAGTAAAATTTAGACAGAGATAGTACTACTTAAAACACCCAACAACTATTTTGTTTCTCCAGCTTACACAAGGCTGTAGTGTATTGCCTGTCCTACACAGACTATCCGTATACGTTTGTCTCTGCCTTAATCCTTCCCCAAACCCCATGATTATAACATAATTTCTTAATTTTTCTACTAAATAGTGCACCTTTTCTGTATCATAGCTGTCTGGCTTCAGAGTTGCTATGTTTATATCCTTGGTCCTGACAAAATGAAATTAACTTGATACATTTGGTAGAATATTGTTTGTGTATGAGAAAACATGTAAGTGAGGGAGTTAATAGTGAGCTCCTTCTTTGCATTCCTGAAGCAAAGGCTCATTGTTCCAAACTGTTGGGGCAACTTACCCCTTTTGCAGTAAAGAAGACTTTATCTTTAATATGACTTCATAGGTGTTACTTTTATAGTGTACAAAATACTTTATAAGGATATACAAAACTGATTTCTATCTAGAAATATCAAACTATTACTTAAATAAAACTAAATTCTAAATAAATGGGTGTATTAAACAATGTACGTGTATGAATACACAACTGATAAAGATATTGAATGCCACTGCTAGAATTCGAACACTTTATTTTACTGTACGGATGTCCTTGACATAATTACTAATGTCAAGTCCTCATCTACTTAGTATCATACAACACTCCTTCAAACTTGGAAATATTCAGAAGACATGTCAGCAGCTCATCCTCTGTCTGATGAAGACATGTGGTTTTGACAAATACCTAAAGGTTTTGATAGGTGAACAGAACAAAGCCATGAACCTCTTTGTCTTTTCTGTCAGCAGTAGAAAGGCTAATGCTGGTAAAACACAGTCCTATTTCCTGCTGTGTCTCAATTTTCAATGAAGGGAAATTCGCCAGCTGGAAGAGCTTTGAGCTGCTGTGCTTGTAGGAGCTACAGAAATACTGTGTTACTGTCAGCAGCAAGGCACCCTATTATTATTGGCATTCTAAGTGTTCTTCTATATGAGCCTGAGGTATGAAAATAGAAAATTAAATAAATGTGCCTTATTAATCATTTCCTGTTAGGCCTATTGGTCTGTAATACTGTGCAGTTTCAGCTCCTTTGCTGTATGGTTCAGAGACCACCCATGGGCTTGCAGAATGCTTTCAGCAGGTCATTGCTGAAACTGTCAAATGAAATCAACATAAAAGATACCAGAAAAATACCTGTAAAAAGCAGAGCCAAATTATGCTATTATACTACAGCAATGTCTGAATGCAAGTTGACAGAGAAAGGTTGAAAAGAATAGGAAATGTTGGGTGTTCCAGTGGGGCCCCACTGAAATGAATGACTTTGTGCTCATAAAGGCTGATCATAGAATTTCTATTATTTCAGTACAGTTCCAATAATTAGGGAGAGAAGGCTTTGCATTTAAGTGGGTTTTCTTTCACTCCTGCCTGTGTGGTCTTAGTTTTCCATTGTGTGCAGTACTTTTGCAGGATGTACTATCGTGAATTCAAAATACAGTCCACGAATATAAAACCCAAACAAGCTAATGAAAAACACAGGATAATGAAACTTTTCATAATGTCAACAGAGCAGAACTCAAAACGCCTGTTAAAAATGATTTTGTAACCTGCCCTGAAATTGATGGAGGCTAATGCTTGTAAGTCCCTTGTGAAAATGTAAGATATCACAGTTTAAGCTTCACGTACAGATTGACAGATAACATGTATCTCAAACACAGCCGATTGTGTCCCACCAGCACTATTCCAAGCTGATGCCCTCTGCATTCAGATGAAAATAATGATTAACCTGGTCAATGCTGTTCTTTAACTGTCAGAAAGTAAACGTGATCTGTTTAGTTACTAACAGCGATTATTGCTCAGAAGTGAAGATGTTTAGAATTAAAAGCAATCAACGCAATGAAACATTTCTGTTGTTGTGCTGTATTTAGATTAGTCTGATCTTACATGTATTACAAGGGAACAGGCTGTTTAAATTCCATTAATTTTTATTTACATAATGTACAGACTCTTTCATAGGAAAAGAGACTGTCAATCAAATAGAAAGATAATGTAGGAGAGGCAAAAAGATTATTATCTGCCTTGCGTATAGTGACAGCCTTAGAACTAAAAATATATTTTTAAGCAGGAGATGTCCTCTGTAGCATTTCTTTCCCACCCAGTCTTTGATAACCTCCTTGGCTTCTCTTTTCAGAGTCCACCTGTGTATGTAGAAACCAGTTCATCTGTATTTTGAGGACGAAGGGTCATTTTTAACTCCACAACCTATTAGCAGCAGGTTTACTGAAGTCAAAGCGTTCAGTCTCTAAGCTCTCTGCAAAAGCAATATAATCAGTCAGACCCTATTTCATGTCTTTCCTCTTCGATGATACAGATTTAAGCTAGAGATACTGAATTTGCTGATTTGTAAAACTAGGAGTTCCTCCTCTATAGGTCTGTGACTCTCAGTGGTGCTCTTACCTCTGTTTCCAGACTTGCTGTTATACTAAGAACAGACGTCCTGCTGTTCAACTGGAGCCTTAGCACTGTGTATTTGAAGATAATCCCTAGACCACCAGCATCTTTTCGGCATCTGTGAACATAAAGGTTATGACAGTTGCCCCTTCTGAGTGTAATCTTTGGTTTTACAAGAATTCTGCTGAAAGATTTTCAAGCTGTGATTATGTCTTCCTGCTTTGTATGGTATGGCTAAGGGGGAAAAAAAGCAGCTTGGAAGTTTTAAAAGCAGTACATTCTGCAGTGTTTTAAGACCTTCAATTTGCAACTAAATTATATACTTAGCTTTACACACTTGACTTCTTTGGACTATTTAACAGCTTACACTGCAGCACATATTTAAGTGTTTGCAGGATCAAGATCCACATCTTCTCTGCGCCATTAAATGTTTTGCAATTGAAGAGTGGTTAGATTCCCCAAGGGGTTGTCTTTTATGTATAAATGGAGAACATCCATGGCTTGCATCTGGAATTTATCATCTTGTTTGAGTGATCTAATCTCCTTACTGTGTATGTGTGTACTCATGCACTTAAATATGTAGACATGGTAATGACCAGAACAAGCTTGCTGGGAGTAGAAAAGCAAACAGGGAAAGGAATTGCCAAATACTCCTTAAAACATTAACCCCCATTTTGTGGAAGTTTAAAAACATTTTTTGTTTCTGGCAAGCTGTGTAAATTATCCACTGCTTCCCTGTGTTCTGTCTGCCTAGCGAAGCTCAGGGCAATTTTCAGTACTCCAGACCATTGACTAACATTTAGCGTATAAACTAGAAAACAGTTAAACCCAGGAAATGGTATTTTTCTTTTATTTCTTCCCATATTAAATTTCATCTGTACTTCTTATGGCCTCCTGATGCTGATCTGAAGCAGTTTGTTATAACTTTTATCTCTCTGTGGCTATATATATTTATATATAGTGACACATTTATATATATATAAAAATATACACATATTTATATGTATATATATGCTTATAGATGCATATGAAGAATATACATATGTGTGTGTGTAAATAAATGCACATATAAAGGATACATCATGATATTGGTGGATAGAAAAGGTTTATTGTTTTGTCCTGTGGTTTAAACTGTAAATCTGCCGAAAGCATCTATGCACAATTTTTATTGCATGAGGCCTTGCAATTTTCTGTTCAGTGTAAGTCACATTACAGACAAAACATTTTAATATATAGGGGCTTTTTTTTTGCGTTTATGACCTATATCACCTGATACTATTAATTCACTACGAAGATCTTTTAAACCCTCCATAAGAAAGTTGCAGCTTTTCCTTTGTGTGGTCTTTGTGAATCACAAAAAGGTTACAGTGACAGCTCCGGAAATATTGTCCAGCATTTCAGCTCTCACCCTTATCACAGAACAGAGATAGCACTGTGGAACCAGTTCGGGCTTTCTCTCCTTACCTGTTGTTCTGCAGGTTGCCCGCTCTGGAAATGATTCCCAGTTCCTTGGGTTTGAAGGGCATAATGCTCAGTTTGCAGAAACCGAGGACTGAAAGGCTCCTGAAGTGGCCACACTGAGCAAAGGAGAGAAACAGGTCCTTCAATAATGTTATACTGTACTGTTTTCAGTCCTTTAAATAGGCACGATTGAAAAGATCTTGGTTCTGTCTTCTTTACTCCCTCTCAGTCTGGTATCTCTACAGATGGAAATCCGCCCTCACTTTCCCTTCTCCAAATTGAACTGACCCAGCTCTCTCAGCATCTCCTACCTTGGCCCTGCATTAACCTTACAAGCTGTAGCATGATCATTTAGTGCTGTGGACATAATTGAAGATGTCCTGCCCTGTATAACTGAGAGGGATGCGTGTGTGCATGCAGGTCTGTGGTTATTTCAGTGGTAGTTCGAGAAGTAGCTTTCAGTAAAAAGAGTTCCAGAAAAGCTTAATGAATAAACAGTAAAGCCATTGAAGAAACCCTGGAGGAGATACCTGTAAGCCACATTTGCACTAGAAAATAGAAACAACTCTTGTTTTTTAAAAACCTCTGCTACCATGAGTTTTTCAAACATACACTCCATAAACCCAAATATCAAACTGCTCATAGCAGTATGATAATAAAATGAAAGCTACATTTCTGTTATTGGTAGGATAGGGTTTTTCTCCTACTAAAATGTTTATCTCTTGTGTATACTCCTCGGTAAAAATGTAAAAGACAATTTTTCGGACAGAAAGGTTAGTTGTCTCTAGAGGTGGTTGCAAACAAAATATCTCAAAGACAAATTCTGTCGTGTTTTCTCAAGTAAACAGAAAGCTTTAGGCCCATATTCTGCAAAAATGTAAGAACAAGCGTTTTGATTACAAACTTTCCAATTCATGGTAACCATGTACAGAATGGCAGCAGGAGCCTGCCACGAAGTAATTCTTCCTCCCTTCTTACCACCATCTCCTGGAGGATCCTCAGGCTCTTTATAGGGCTGCCACAAATCTGGAGCAGTAACACCATGTTTCCCCACACACCGTGGTATTTAGATTATTTCACAATACGCAATTATGGAGTAAAGTATTACCATCATTTAAAGGATGGAATATTTGGAAGAATCATGAAGACTACAAATCCCGTTAAATAAAAATCCCACATGAAATATGAGATATGAGACAACACGTTAACTTTTTTAACTTTGTTACTCAGTTTAGGGACAGGTTATTTAATGTCAACCAGACGAGACCTCTTTTACTATATGTAAAGGAATAACTCTTAATTTTGTGTGACTGTCTAAACCAGATCTGGATGAAAGCGATGACTGGTCATGGAGGTCACCCCATACAGTGATTTCATTTTCCTAGAATGCAAAAATGTCATGTGCTGAATTGCTATAACTGGAATTGACTTTAATAATTGACTTTAATAAAAGCCTAAATACTTGGTAGAGGTGAAAAGTATTCCTTCCATATGATAACATTAGATGTCAGTATTTAACCAGTTAATGACCTTATACTTATAAAAGATCAAAATTCTATGACAACTTTTCACATCCATCAAAAGCTCTTCCTAAATAGGGCTAAGTAGAAATGCAGAAAGCACGAAGAATGCTGTAAGCATTTGGAGCACAAGTAGGTTCTTGTGAAGGATGCAATCTTAAAAACAGCTTTAATGATGATCTTTAGACAATAATGAAGGCTTTGAAACTGGCTTGTTTTCTTGACCAAGTCAAATGCAGAATGTTGCTCCAGGGTGTTTTCCTGATCATCTTTTCTTTCCACCTTGACAGAGCACAAACAGACTGAGTGCTTCCACCACTGTTGAAAACCATTGTGTTAATGAAGGATTCTAACACAGAGCTCAGCAAATGGGCAAACATGGCTACTGAATGAAGCAGTGTGATACTTCAGAGCTTATCTTGCAATTCAGCTCTTACTAGTCAAAAGGAAGTGCATATCCTAGTCACCACTTGTCTTTATGACAACACTAGCAGCAACTGAATTTACTGGGGACAGAGCTTTGTTCAGCTTCTGGTATCCCTGTAAAAGGATTATATATACTATAGTGATCTTTGCCTCTACCTGTTTGAAGTTTCTTATGGAAGAAAACTGTTTTCCTGTTGTGTCATTTACAGTCATGATAGATTTAATTTGAATATTGTAACAAATATAACCTTAGAAATATCAATGGGCAAGTTAAGTCCTTCATCTGCTGTATGAGTCTAAGAATATTTTCATCTCTCTCTCTATATATATGAGAAGAGGCACAAAGACACAAATACATGTAAGAAATGGCAAAGTTGTATAAAATACATCTTCGCATTTCTTATATACGCAAAAAGAAAAAGGCTTTGTAGTGAAACTGGAAATAGCTGAAGGGCTTGCTGTACCTTTGGGATAAAATGCAGAGCTAACTAACATAGATATCTTTCAGGAAGGATTGACCCAATGTATTATCTTTAACTTGTTAATATGCTACACTGAACAGTTTCCTTATTGAAGTTTTGGGTTGCATTTAAGTTAGATGTTATAGAGAATATTTGCAATTTGCCAGTTCTTGGATGAAAGACTGAAAAAAGTGTTTTAAAGGGCTCTCATAGGTGAAGAAAAGTGTATCCTAACTTACAGGCTTATACACTTTTGTGTCTAGTTTGACATATTCTTATTTATGAAGGAATTATTTTAAATTGAACAGCAAAGGCTTAAGAGGATTTTGTAAATTATTACTTCTTTTTGTAGTTCGTTATTCTTTTAGTGCCTTGGTTGAGCCATAACTGTGGGTGTACCACTGACTTCTCCGTTACTTGACGCACACTTCTCTCTATGCTAAAATTAATGACAATTTTGCTATTACCTTTGATGAGAGCAGTTGGATTTTTGCTTTTTGGAAAGTATTAGTACTACCCACTCAGGAGCCAAAGAAAACCTCACCCACAGGCTTTGAACAAATTCCTTCCTTTCTTTCTGCTGTGTGCTTCATTTTCCAGGGCGGTAGGAGTTTCTGGTTTGCAGCATATTATATCTGTGTTGATGGCATGATTGTTGCTACATGGTTCCCCCTTGATGAGAAACAACTCCCTTAGGTTGGCTGTTTGCAATTAAGTCCTCATTTTCCTATAGGTTGGTTTAAGACTAGATTAACTCCATTGATTAGAGGGGAATTACTCTTGATATACGCTGAAATCATGAGAGTGGAGAATCAAGTGACACACAGGGACAGTCCCACAGTGACATACTCCAGTTGGCTATGTGGTTCAGAAAGGAGTTTTGTTTTTATAAATAATCGTCCAGTTTATCAGAAGGAAGTACTGAAGGTAATGTGTCCTTGCCCATGGCAGGGGGGTTGGAAGTAGATGATCTTAAGGTCCTTTCCAACCCCAACTATTGTACGATTCTATAAACCACACTGTCATGAGTTTTCACAAACATTATCACAAGCATTTATCTCCCCAGAAAACCCTGAAGTCATAGTTCCCAGGTTGTTTTCTCTAAGTATTGTACCTGTGGAATTGTACATCTAGCAGATCCAAGAACAAAGCTCAACTCTTCCAATGAGTATTACTCATTGTCCTTTGGAGCTAGAAGCAACTGTCAAGTTTCCTTTTGTCTCTACTCAGTCAAAACTTCCTGATTTTGAGTTGCGTGGTAAAATAAAATACCTTTATTGAAACGTGATTTGTAGCTTTGTTTGTAGATAGCTATATGCTTTCCTGTCTATGAAACCTTTTGTTATATCCCTGATTTCAACTTTGGATATAGGTATTTTAATTCCACTCAATCATCGTAAACGTGCATCTGTTGACATGTTCATTACTAATGAATGCATATTCTCATGTGCATTTCTTTTTGAAAAGGAACTTCATTAATTGTTGCTGTGTGTGATTCATGAGAAGATGCATAATATGTGGTGCCTCGTTTGTTAGAATTGCTACTGCCTTTCATATCCAGAAATGTATAGAAGGGGAAAAATCAGGCCTCGGGACATCACTGTGTGCTCCTTCATAGCTAGTGTGGGCAGGATGGCAGTGGGCTCAGAATTTTCGTAGCCAAAGAGCCAGATGAAGTATTCTGAGGGAATGACGTAAAATTCCAGTGAGGTATGGGTAAGCATGCTGTATTCACTCTAAGGCTCCTGAAAATGCCAACATGAAGATGTCTGCAATTATTCTGTAATTGGGTCCCCAACTGTGCCTATTTTCTCCTCCTTCCTTTTCCTACCAAGAGCTCTGTGAGTGCATGGCACAAGAAAAATGTAGTCCAAATGAGAGCAGGTTGGCAAAACTTCCAAAAAAACCAGTTTTGTCCTGCTGAAAAATACCTGTGAAATTCCAGTGAAGCAAGAATCTGGTTCTTTGCCTGGCAGGCTGCTTAGGAGAGCAGGTTTCTTAAGTCTTTGTTCCCTGATAGCTTCATCATGGCTTCTTCTGAAGCTGAGAGTCTCCAACAATAAAAGGGGGAAGCTAGTGAACAGAGGACTTTTAACTAAGCGTATTAGCTAATACACTTAGCCTACAAGTGTAGCAGCCCCGGCTGGCAGCTAAGCCCCCACCCGCTTACTCGGTCCTCCCACAGTGGAAAAGGGGAAAGCAAGAAAAGCCATAGGTCAAGATAAAGTCAGTTTAGTAAGTGAGGCAGAAAAAGAGGAAAATAAAGCGAGTGTTGTGAAAGAAATCACTCAGCACCAGGTGACTGATGAACACGCAGTCACTGAGCAAAGACTGCTTAGGAAAAACTCCCTCCAAGTTGTATTGCTGAACGTGACATCTATGGCCCTTTGACCAGTTGGGGTCAGCTGTGTTCCCTCCCAGCCTCCTGCCCATCCCCAGCCCACTGGCCTCTGGTGGGGTAGGTAGAGAGCCTTGACGCTATGCAAGCACTATTCCACCACAGCCAAAATGCAGATGTGCTAACACCACTGTTTTGGTCACAAGTATAAACCACAGGACCATATGGGATGCTATGAAGAAAATTAACTGTATCCCAATGAGGTCCTGTACAGTAAGATTTTAAAGAAGTGTTGGCCCCTGCATACCACAAAAAAAAATGTGTCAGTTGTAACTGTTTTGTAGGGGCGAGTACTTTTGCCCTATACTAACATCCTAACTCCCTAGGAAAATAGTGGGATATTGCATCAAAACAAGTTGCCCAGCTTTCACTAGGAAGTGGCAACTGTTTGCAAACAGTAAAGGCTTCGTATTTGCAAGTAACCTGTTTTTCCAGGCATAACTTCTCCTTCTCATGCATGTCTCCCAAAGAAGGAAGAAGTTAGGAAAAAGATCCTATATTTACAGCTTTTAGATTTAGATGTTGTAAGCTATTTGTTATTTTTCCCCTGCCTGAGTTTCCAAAACCCTCTTTTTCATATTTGATGTGTACCTGCATAACTTGGTAGTGTAGAAAGGGCTAGAATGCAGCATGAAAGTCCTGCAGGAGACGTCACCATGAGGCTTGTTACAGATGAATGGTTTGATAGGGCTTAAATGACTTAAAGTCAGCTTTGTACTGACTTTCACACAGCGTGGGTTGTGGGCCAGACTCTTGAAATTTTGAATCTCTAGCCACATATAAATACCTAGCTGCTCACTGGAAATTAAACAGCTTTCGGGGTGCCAGCATTTTATTTATCTTTTGTATGTCTTAAGCATCTGGTATTATGTGGCTTTAAAAATTGGAATGTTAAGATTATCGTATTCTTAAAGCAGAATCAATCCCACTTGAAATCTGCTGAAGGCACTGGTGGTTATCTACCCTGTAGTCAATTTTCCCTCATGGTCGGTCCTTAAAGATTCTTTTAGCTTTGTTATAGAAGTGAAATTGGTAAATCTGTCACAAATACAGGCTGCAGATGAAAAACTCTGTATTAGCTACAGACACATTGCCAGTTGCCCAAGTGAGCAGCCAGCATCATGGGAGGAACTGGTGGGTGGTGAAGTTAGCTTGCTTCCTCACACAGCAGCTTGGCTTTACATTCTCTTTAAAATTATATATGAGAACACATTATACAAGCAATCAGGCTCAGGGGAACTCCTCTTATTTATTATCTGAATAAAGTACATTGACATTAAATAACTATCATGAAGAAGTAAGTCATTGTCTCCCACAGGGAAGCTGTTCTTTTATCTTGTCTTGGAGATTGATAATTTCAGAGCCCACAGAGAGGTCTCATCTTCTTTTCCATGTTTTTCCATTTACATATGCTAATGGATACTCTGTAGATAGTACCAGTTTCCTAAAGCCATTGTTACAGAAAATTTAATTTCTCAGAATTGATTGATGACGCTGTTAAAAATTTAACTTAATTAAAAAGTATAATTAGTAGCATGTGAGCTAACCTTGGCAGAAAAAATGCAGCATGAGGAGTAGACTTAAACAAGTACTATCACAAAAGTGAGGTGATACAATACATAGAATGACATTTATTATGATCCTTCAGATCCCAGCTGGATGAACAGAATAGCTATTCTATCACTACAAACGTTATCAGAGTTATTCTCCTCAAGGAAGACAAAATTACTTCTTGATTCTCATAAGTGGAAACATAATTGTCTACCTCAAGTTTTATAGAAGTATTTTAAGCCTCCCAATGTACTAGTTAGAGGTGCCAATATAGTTTGTGCTGTTGAATGCTGAGGAAAGAAATATATCGCACAGAAATACCTCCCTTCGACACTGTGTCATTTAATGTCATGTCTATTTTCTGCGGAAAGTGCTGTGCATTGGGGTTTAACCTTCTCATGCACATCAAAGAAGGGGGAAATAGGAAACTAGGGTCTCACTTTTACGAGGAAATGGCTCTGTGTACAGCTAGATCTTTGACTGGAACTCATAATGCACACACTTGAATTTCCAGAGTCCGAAGAAGGTATTGGTGTGGAGAAGACAACTCTTCAATCTGTGATGATTTGCTGTCTAGCAGTTCTTATAGTCAAAGCTCTCAAGTTGCCCAGTGATATATTTGAGCAGAACAAGGGGTGAATAGAAGATTCAGCAGTTTCCCTGTTGACTTTGCTGAGTGCCAGCTCAGTGGCAAACCACAATCTTATTTGATTTATGTACAAAAGCTGAGGTTGCAAGCTACCAAATCACAAAACACAAGGAAGAAAGGGTTCTTGGGAACAACGAGATAGTGCTGTATATGACTTCTGCAGTGTGGCTAGGAGGAAGGGGGGACAGGTTTTAACATATGGCTGAGGCTTCTACCAGTGTAACATTACACCTATATGTAAATGGAATAAACACATTTGAATTAATCAGTCCTGAAATGGAGTTGCCCAGACAAGGTTCTTAAAAGGCTGATCTTCGTGTTCTAAAGGAGAATGTCTGTAGGTTGTAATGCAATATTCTATAGCCTCTCTTTGACTGCATACTGAATAGTTATGACATTGTCAGTTCTGGGTGTTTGAAGAAATACAAAAACATTTTTTTATGGACACTGTCATGGTTTAAGCTCAGCTGGTAACTCAGTACCACGCAGCCATTCACTCACTGCCCCCCTTTTGTTTCACCCGGCACCCGGAGGGATGGGAAGGAGAATCGAAAGAATGTAACTTCCATGGCTTGAGATAAGAACGGTCCAGTAACCGAGGTATAACACAAACCACTGCTGCTGCCGCCAATAGTAATAATGATAAGGGAAGTAACAAGGGAAGAGAATACAACCGCTCACCACCCGCAGACCGATACCCAGCCTGACCCGAGCAGTGATCCAACCCTTCTGGGTAACTGCCCCCAGTTTATATACTGGGCATGACGTGCTGTGGTATGGAATACCTCTTTGGTCAGTT
>JARCZZ010011764.1:0-17338 GCA_030323915.1 Brotogeris chrysoptera | reverse complement strand
AGCGGAACACGGCAATTATGGATTCTGTGTCCCATAGTTGACAAAAGCATGGTGCCTCAATAGACTCTTTGTTATGGGATTATATAATGATTGTGGTGTAATTATGGGAAAAAAGATTTAGTAATAATAAAAAGTATCAAAATACACCAATGAGCAGCTTGTTTTAAAGAAAAGGCTTGCATGTGACATTAGGGGCATGTTAATAACAAAAAGCCAGAATCCGAAAGGGTTGACAAATAAAAAAGACTGTGATGCGCATGATTAAGAAGCAATGGAGACAGATTGATTATTCAAAATGCCGAGCCACAGGGACACTTAAAACATTGATTCAGGTAAGACTAGTTTCATCTTGACTGAAATGAGTTCCCTGAAGATGACTGGCATACATTTTAAATCAGTTTACTACATAAAAAGCATAACATCACACGCTGAAACCTTCCAGTTAAAATAGAAGTCCAAGGGAAAAAAAAAAAAAAAAAGGGAAGAAGAAAAAAGAAAAGTTTATGTTTGTGCAATTCCCAGAGAGACTATGGAATTGCAGGGGAAGGGGGATAGATTAATTAGATCTTCCTAAACACTGGACTTAAATATGCCCATCTTTTATAATCCCTAGTCTCTGTTTCTGGGCTCCATGGTCCAATCCCACCTCTGCAGGTTGTGGGGGTGATAGTAATAACCCAAAAGGTGCCATAGGACCCACAGGACTTCTGGGTTGTTATTTTTTGTTCCTGGAACTGCAGTGAATTAACTTTATGCGATAACTCAAAAATTAGAGAGATTTTTCCAATTGATTTTTAAATTGAAGTTTATAAATAGTTATTCGAAGCTTTTTTTTTTTTTTTTTTTTTAGGAGGAAAAAAGATTCCCATGCCTATAGGAAAAAGTTTAGGAATTCACTCTACATTTTCCAATTTGATGTGTCTGAAATTCTCTTTGAACAAATTCCAAAATACAAGTTTTTTTCTATAGAAATTAGCATAGCAATCACATCAATAATATCACTATCTCTATGGGAATGATAACTGGAGCAGTGGGGGTGTTCTTTATTTCAATTCTTCGTGGATCAACTGATTATATTCTGTCTTCTTTTGAACTTGTTATTGTAAGTCAAGTGATTCTTTATAAGTGACAGCCCTGACAAAGAGACGAGGATGGGAAAGCAGGTCGAAAGGAAGTCGCCATATGGACTTTAAAAAAGGCACTTTTTAAACAAGATAATGGGGAAATGGATGTTGCCTTTTAACCCTGTCAAGGCTGAACATTATTAGCAGCCTTATAGAAGAATGAGCTGTACCTTTCTTCTTCAATATCAGATTTCACCTTCAGATTTCCATGACATGGGGCTTCAAATACAAACCACATAGGAGACAACGTGGAGGCAATGTTTCAGAGGCAGAGGCCAAATCCAGCACCTGGAATTGCTGGTGGACAGGAGATTGCAGAGCACTGCAGAAAGAGTTACAGGATAGCCAGGGTTCAGGAAAACCCCATGGCTCTTCTTCCTGAGACAAAGATAAGGGCATTGACTGGAGAAAGGTGAAACAATAACCAACAGCAGAGGAGCTTTGGGCACCTAACTGGGATTTCCTTTTCCTCTGGTGTAAGTGCATGATGCTTATTTGAAGACAACTAATGGAGTGAAAACAAAGTGTGAACATGAGGGCTTTGACCCTGATCTTTGCCAAAATTCAAGTATTTCTCCTCCTCTTTCTGGTCTGGAGAGAACAGGAATTTTCCTCCAGAAACTTTAAAGTGAATAGAGATTAAGAACTATCTCCCAGGAAGCTGGGATTAAGTTCTAAACCCTTGCTAAACTGAGGACAAAGCTGTGATCCGCCACTGGTGAAAGTCCAATCAGTTCTATTTTTTTCACAGTTACTTGGAGTGTCATCTGGATGGATCAACTCAGCTCTGCAGCAAGAAAACGTCAACCAAAGACTTCTCAAAATCTAGAAGGGTGGGATACTATGGACAGGCAGTGGTGCTATCAGGGGAGGATGCTGTTAACAAGACTGTTAACAAAACTCTTTTCCCCACAGTCTCGTAGGCATCATTATTTGGTCTGGAATGGACAAGCCTTCCCAGAATGGTCTGCAGAGAGATAATGCTAGTCCATGAGCTAAGTACATCCTAAAGACAAAAGTCAAATGTAATTGACTCAGTGACAGGCTCCAGCACCTAAGCAATGTATACTCATTAGATGAGATCCAGAAGACCTCAGGCATGAGCTCAGAGAGCCTTTGCTCCAACCTCTTTCAGAATTCCTAATGTTCCCAGACACCATCAGCACTTCTGTAGTTCCCTTCAGTATTCCTTTCTGCTCCTTCCCATCTTTCCACTTCCATTCCTTTCTCCACCTTTTGCATCCAGAGAAAGGTCTTTTCTCTTCAAAGCCTCCATATCTTTTCAACTGTCCCCAGCTAATTCTTCAGCTGCTTTGGTTGACTATTCCATTCTGTACCTCCTCCATGAAAAGGCAGGAATATGCTGCTTCTTTAAAACTAGGCAAAAACAATACATAGGAGAGAGCAGAAGAGATGTATGTGGTTTGCCCTACTCTGAAGGTGCTTGCATTGCCTTAGAGCACAGCAGGCACTTTCTCAGGGAGTGGAAGCTATCAGCTGCAGACTTGTCAAACCTCAAAAAGTAGGTTAAAAGGAAATGAGAACTGAATTCTTTGGACAGGCAATATTACCTTTCCTCATGATTTCTGCTTCTGTGGGATGACAGACTTTTGGAAGAGCTCATTTCAGGCAGACATAAATAAGAGGAAAGAAAATCCCAAATCTCACAAGTTTGATGAGCCCAATGAAAAGCCCAGGCTGGAGTATTTTATTAGGCTTTACACAGGAAAGTAGCAAAAGACAGGTGGTCATACAGCAATTTGCATGGGGGGCAAGCAGGGGAAAAAGGAGAGGGAGAAAGTTTCATTTTATATATTTAAATATTTATAAGTTATTTTCTTTATGAGGGAGGACTGAGGAATAATCCTGCCTTTGTTCTTAAAAAGTGCGATCAGCATTTCCTTCCTAAAGAGAGGTGATAAGCAACTGGGCATTCTTTTAACAAAGGCTGCAGAAGCCCACTGAAAGCTTCATGCCTTTAAGAGGGGGTCTCTTTTCTGAGGAAGGGCAGAACAAGTCTTTAATGCTGATAAGGAAAAGCACATAAAAGGAATCATCTGATAGCAGGGGCTTGAAATAAGGAATTTCAGAAAACTTGCAATAAATGTTTCAGCAAACTCTGGAACAGGTGGTGTGATCTGCATGGCAGTCTGCGCCAGTGAAAACACAAGTCATCCAGCAAGAAAGTCGCTGAAGCACGGTTCAAGAAGACATAAATAAAACACTTTCACAGGAAAAAGGGAAACCCCTTCCAAAATGCCTGTTACAAACATGGGGGTTTCCTGGGCAGAACCCCAGCAAACTGACAAGGTGGATGGAGGTTTTCCCAGTCATGCAGACTGGGTAAGAAAGCTTCCTGGAAAAAAGGACTCGGAGATCCCAGCTTTCAAAACCAGAGGCAGAACCCATTAGAGAACAAGCTGTCTATTTCCCAGGGCCATGGCAAAATAAGTATCTCTTAATAGATTTGATCAGCAAAAACTGTATGTACCATCATGAAGGGATTCAGTGGTAATCAGAATTTATAAAAAAAAAAAAAAAAAAAAGGAGAGTTGGGTTTGGTGTGTTTGTTTTTTTTTTAAGGAGATAAATCTGCATCCTCTATTGCAGTCAACTGTTGTTGAGCCTGACACCTCAAACTTGCATGGGTCAACTAAATGCGTATGTATACTGAGGCCAGGAGTCTACCCCGGTCACTTTTTGTGATGAAGTTGTTGCAACAATTCATCGAAACGCAGCCACCAAGGAAGGATCCAAAAGAAAGCACAGAATAGACAGCAGGAAGATGTGCCATGGAAGCAGCATCTAAAGCCAGTCCATTGTGGAGGTGCACCTCCCTCTCACAGCACCGGCAGTGCTGACCCTTTTCCTTTGCAAAACTGGAATGAAGAGAAAAAGTCCTTCAAAGTACTGACTGACAGACTGGTACATGGCTTTAGAGTTTTCTATGGATAAAAGTGGTCCCATTTTTGTTTCTATAGAACATAAGATGTTGAGTAAAGTGGTAAGAAAGGAAAGGTTCCTTTTTTTTTTTCCCCCAGAACGAAAGATGGTTTTTTACATTAAATAGTGAACAGTGTTCTCAATAGACCCACCTAGTGGAATTGAGTAAATTCTGCTTTCAGAATAAACACATAGCTTTTATAACCCCATGCAGGACATTCTTCTGTCACCATCTCCCATTCAGCACAAAAGGGGCTCAGCTGCCCTCTGAAAGAGCAGGAGTGAAAGCTGCAGTCGCAGAACAAACACAGTATAGAAGATCGGGAGACAACTGTCGCTCCAGGAGTTAAACTTTAACATTTAAATTTATGTGGGCTTGATGTAGCAGGTCTGCTTCCCCAGCTGTAATCACAAGGAAATATGATTGACCAAGAGGGGAAAGTGCTGGGAAAAGTATCCAAAATAATAGCTGAACTTCAACTTTAAAGTGCATCATCACTGACCTAGCTCCTGGAGCAAATTCACATGTAACTTATTCTCAGGCTGTCAGAGCACTTGAGGAGCTATTTAGAAGAGATTGTGAGATCTTACCTCTGAAATAAGATTCAGGAATAATTTTGGATATGCGTTTCTTTTTCCTCAACTAACCTAATGAATTCACTTTTCACCACTTTCCTTAAACTTCTCCCATTTATTTCCATCCTGGTCCCAAAGATAACAGCAATCCTTAGGCTTCTAATGATTATAACCTTGTGGCTCAGCCCAGTGCTCAGGCTGCTTTTCTTTATTGATGAACACCAATATTACCCACCGGTTGCTGTGACGGATCTCTTATACTACGCTGGCTGGGCACACCAAGCTGCAGGGGGGTCCACCAGCCAGGCACTCGGAGGGCAGGGAAGAGTGGCTAAGACCGGACTTGAGGCTACAAGTTCAGTGCAGCCCAAACAAGGATGGTGTGGTACAGATGTCTGGAAAAGATGGAATGGAGATTCAGTGTTGTTGCTTTGCCTCCAAGAGTTGTTTTTATCACTTAAAAAAAAATACTTCTATCTCCATTTTTTATTCTTTTCCCCTAACAAGCTTTAATGAAAAACATACTCCTCTCTCTCTAGATCATTTTGCCCTCTTGGCCACGATATTTACCATTGCACCTGTCCCTTGAGAGGGTTGCTCTGGATGTCCAGATACACTGGCGCAGTACCAAAACCATGTACTAAACCTGGTGTCTGAAAGCACGAAAAAGTAGCTTCCCAGAGGGAGGCGCTGCTCTGCCTGCTCTGTCTCCCAGCTTTGCCATTGGAAAGGCTCCCGTGACAGTGCTGCATCTCTTTCAGATTCAGCTCGTTGGCATGGAGCATGGTGACCACGCTCTCCCATCGGCAATGCACCACACCTTAGGTTCCCTTGCAGGGCTGCTTTTTGAGCCAGCTAATAAAGCAGAGAGGGCTATCTCACATCCTCCCAGAAGACTGGGCACTTGAAAGTAGTTTAGGCAACATCCCTCGGGAGCTGCAGAGGCTCTGGGAGCTGGACAAAGGACTGCACCTGTTGTGATATGTAAGTGAAGAATATACATCAATGCAGAGTGACACCAGTGCAGAGCAGAACATCTGAAAACTGATGGAGGGCTCTCCGTGTAATGCAAAGCACCTGAGTGATGTGTGTACACGCAAAGATTTGTTCAGCGCTGCTCATATCCAGCCCTCTTGGACAGTTGGATTTGATTTGCCATTTTCCTGCCAAAATATTGTTGCTATACCTCAGCACCTGGCCTTTCTTCAAAGAAAATGTGTACAACTCTCCTGTTCTCACCTAAACCAGTCCAGAATATGAGTTCAGGAGAGGTTAAAGGGACCTTTTTTAATAACAAACATGTTTCCAATAATTTAAAGCCTCAAAAATAAAGATTTGTCATTTCTTTCAGAATTTCCTTTGCTTCTGTAATTCTGCTCATATGATGCTGTTTCCCCACCTATTTCTATCCAACCTTGAAATGAAGACTGCCATAACCAAAATGCAAGCTTAGAATGAGTCTCGCAACATGCAGCTAATTAACTCTGTCTGCACAGCCAGCAGAGGGAGGCAAAGAGTAGAATTATTTTTGCTTACTTTATTTTAAACAAAAATTATTAATTTCTTAACCAAATGCAAAACTGGGCTCCTAAAAAATAATACTTGAAATGGTTAAGGTAGAATCTTCCACATAAGTTTGACAATAGCAAAGGTGATGTCAAGAACACCACCACTGGTGTTTCTAATTTCCTTTCTTTCTCTGACACTTAAAGGGCTTTAAGGCTTTGGATGTTTATTTACAATTTTCTCACCTAACCAAAAAAGTTTGGTTTGGTTTGTTTTTTTTCCAATAATAATTAATTTTATATCAGAAATTTGAGTCTTGTTTTCTGGAAAGAAGCTATACATAATCAGAGAAATTTGACGGTAAATCATTTCACTTAAACAAGTGAGAAGTAACACCAAAATGTAGGAGTTGTCTTCAGATGGTTGAAAACTTCCTGTACCAGAACAGCTGAGAAAGGGCCATGCTTTCTGTTGTGCATTCACAAGTCCCTCTGGCTACATATATTTACTCCACAGAGGAGAAAAAGTGTGAACAGGATGGAAACAGGCCAGGTTAGATGCATTTTTGAGCAACCTGGTCTAGTGGAAATTGTCCCTGCCTGTAGCAGGGAATGAGCTGGGTGAGCTTTAAGGCCCCTTCCAAACCAAACCATTCTAGGAGTCTATGATCCTATGAAACTTGCAACTTAAAAAATAAGGAATGGAAGAAAGGGTGGGAAGTGAGAGGGATGAAAGCAAAACCTCAGGTATTACATCCTACAAATCAGCAATAACAAATTATCAAAACAAGGCTCCAAATTTTCAAGCTTGTTAGGAATTACATGAAAGCCCTGGAGAATTCAAACAACCTATCCATTTTCCAAGAGCATCGTAAGTTAAGAGTTTCTTTTTTTTCTTATTCCATTTCATCTTTATGTTGGATTTATGCATCAAATGATTTTATTTAAGAACATCGTTTTGAGATATAAGGTACAAACTGGAAGAGCCCTCAAGGATCACAAGGCATGAGCATGTATGGCCATGTTGGTTTACACCTCTTTAGCCAGGACTTGTCATTCTGAAATCCTACAGATGTGCTAACAGCTGCAGAGGTGGATGAGGAGCCAGAGCTTCCTGCTTCCTGGAGCCATGCCAAGCCAGCATTGCCTGTAGCACTAACAAGGAAGAAATGGCTGAGACAGGATAGATCTTAATTCACAAAGAATGGGAACCACTGCGTGGGGCATCCTGCCATCCCCATAAAGATAGATTGCATGGTGCTTCTAAGCCCACAGAGCCAGACTGCATTTGTAAATAATGCAAGTTTTATTTTTTCTGTTTCCACAGTAATTTAAGCTAGAAGCAGCAAATCCTCAAAAGCAGAATGATACACCAAGCAAAATCAGTGAAGCTCAAAGACTGTGCAAATTGCACAGAGGTGTGAATAGGACTTGTTATGTCTTTTTAGGCATCAAAATATGCCTAACAATGTGTTTTCAACTAAGCTCACAGGCATTTTAAAATGTGCTACGCCCTTTTACCTCCTCTATGCCTGCTTGCACTAGCCAATATATGAACAGCAGTATAGGTTTGAGGTATGTCTTTGTGCAAACAGGCTTACATTACTTCTGCAGTCTGGGTTTTGCAAGCATTGCACTACTGTAATTCGTTTCCACAATATGGCCTACTGGGCAAAATTTCGGTTACACTAATGAAAATCTTGAATAAATCCTTGAAAGCTAAAACTAATCACCACTTTAGAAATCCAAAGGTGATGAGCTTATCTGGTTAATAATAAGCTTTTAAAGAAAAAGTTATCAATCTGTATTTAACCAATAGACAGGAACTGGTTCAAAAAGAGTCTTTCCAATCCATCAGGTAAGGAATGCCTATTAAAAAACTATAAATAAGCATTCACCCGAGAGCTTGGAATGGCACTTTGAGAGTCTTTCTGGTCACTCAGGTAAATAATGAGTTTTATATAACCTTTCAACAAAGATTTTTTTTGTAAATGAGGAAGTGAAATGCAGTAATGCTTCTGATTAATGTTAAACCTGGGGTACAAGCCAACACACAACTGGGAATGCAAAGTTAAAGCAGGCATTGTTGTTTACTCGCATTGTTTCCTCTAAGGGCCTTATGTTAAAAACTTTGTTGTCTTTAGTTCAACTTGTGTTTTGATGGTTTCAATTTAGGATTTTATTTATATATGCCATTTACAAGTATTTTTTGGAGTATCTGTTCAAACAGCAGCCTCTAAAGTCAAGAAGAGTTGTAGAGGAGGCCCCTAATGTGCAGCCACCAATGAAAATGACTACAGTGGTCTGACATTGCAGTCCCCATCAAATCTGCCAGCACTGTGTTTGCTCAAATCTTAAGATAAAGGGAAAAAAGTGGAAAAAAAAAATCAATCAAACAAAAAAACAACCCACTTTCTGGTATCTTATTATGTTGATATTCACTACTCTCCAATAAAATCACTTTTATCAAATATTTTGAGCTTTCTTGATGACTAAGAAAAAACTTACCCATAAAGACATCCATCAATTATCTTAAAATCAAATAGCCTGGCAACCAGGATATATGACAAAATTAAATGTAAGCCCTTTTCTGGATATCAGTACAGTCCTCCCTAAAGAATTGCTCATCAGCTGTCCTCAACACCTAACACTCTAGGACAAGAAGAGAAAAATGGGTTTCACACCCCGAAGGTTAACAAACTTCATTTGTTATATAAGCAAAGAAGGAAGATTGTACTTCAGGCTACAGGATAAAAAGGAAAACTCCTCCCAACTATAACTTTGGCAATGTGCACAATGAGATAGACATTTGAAAAGGCTAAAATGCAAACCAAGAGGGGAAAAAAATGTATAGTGTTTGTATTCAATGGAGATCTTTCCTGACCCTCATGATTCTAAAGAAATATATCCTTCCAATTGTTCCATATTGTGTTAAACATATTTTTTGCATTTATTAATAATTCAAACATGTTGTTGTTTAAAAAGAATATTCACATCATGTGTTCATAGTTTCCATATGCATATGTCAAACTTTATTTTGTTTTACCATTATAATCTATGAATGGATTTACCCTTTGTTTCTGATTTCAAATCTCTAAGGAATGTTTGATTAGGTAGGAGGGTTTGTTTTATGCATTACTTGTTCATCATTGCACAAGTGCACAAGCTAAACAAAGTTGGCATACTTCATACTGATTGGTGGAAACAGTGTAGTTAAACAGTGGAGTTAATACAAGCGAATGAGTAATTTCTCACCACAGTTAATCAGCTGCACAATAGCTATGTATCAGGCAGTGCAGCTATATATCAAAAATGCTTTTTAAGGTAGCTCGTAGCATACATGATTATCTAGTGTTATCTGTTATAATCATTTCATATTAACACGTTCCTCCTGTATTTATTTAGTAAAACCAATCTCATGTGCAGCAGTCTATAAACATAACCAGCCAGAATACTAGGAATTATCAAGTTAATGGCAAACCCAGGAATGTTCTAGCTGGTACATAATGGAAGATAAGTCCAGGTTGCTCCAATTTAACAATGTATGGTGAAAAAGCAAAGCAAGAACACTGAAGATGACAAAACAGCTTCTGCTGCACTGAAGAACTTAAATCAATTTCATAATTCTGTACCTATCGCTTTGTACCTCTATAACTAAGAAATAACGAGATAAATACATTGCAGTACTATTTACCAGGTGTCTTCTGCATTAACACTTTTCCATACTTTTGTGATGATCAGTGTTTTATTATTACTTGTAAATTTGTCATTCCTTTGGAATGCATTTTTAACAGCTCAGCATCGATACAAGCTCAGAATGGTATCCCTCTGTTAGAAAACAAGGTTGGGTTCTGTAGGAGTTAACATTAACAATTCAAGAGCCTGTAGGAGAAATTAGAAACATGAGCCTTCCGTAAGAATGATAAAATCAAACTGGAAAATAAATGTATTCTCAAATGTCATAGTAAGAAAATGGATGAATATATGCAACCAAAATGGTCTCTTAAATTTCAAGTGCATGGTCAGAATTCTCAAGAACTTGCTCCCAAATAGAGGAAGCTGAATTAGAAATCGTATCAAGTAATCTCAGTATTGCATATCTGCACATGTAATGCAAACTTCATGAAGTCCACAATTTCACCGTACTAGACTAATCCAAAGCCCACTGGGATCTATTCCTCTCAATTTGATGAGTTTTGGATCAAGCCTTTTGAAGATAAGGAGTGAGCTGGAAACAAAATGATGCCATAAATCAGAATGAGTGGTACAGAATTAAATAGTACAAAATATAGATTTCAGTAGTATATTAGGCTAAGGTTATAAAACAAAACAAAAGAAAACAACACAGATATTGATACATAACCAGTAAGAAAAAAGATATATAAATATTTGTATTATTAAGGAATTAGTAAAATTGCAGCACTTTGCTTTCTCAAAAAATAAAACTTTATTTTGATATTACACTTAAGGAAACACTTCAGCTCTGATAAAACTGAATAAGTAATTAAAAATTATAATATTAATTGTACCCTTAACACAGATAGTAAACTTTGCAAGGAAGTTTTAATGAGTAAAAGTGGAAAGGCCATGCCTAAATTAACTGTGTAAATTGGCAAAGGCAAATTTATTGTACATACTGACCACTTTAACTTGTTTTAATGTTTGATTTTGAATTACATAGATTAGTTTTCATTACATGATACATTAAATATAAAGGTAAAAGAATTCCTCTCAGAATCTGCTTTCTAGGACAGGTAACAAAGCTCACAAATTAATTGGCTGGTAATATGCTATAATAGTAACTTGTAAGCTACTGGTTCAGTAAAGATTCCTGAGGGAAATGCCAACTACTGGAATATCTTTTGAAAGTCAACATAAAAGATGAAAACACAATCACGCTGAACTTCGTTAAAAATGCAGATAGTTCCATAGCATATTGTAGCTGTGGGAATTCTCAGTACTCTGGAAGCCATCAGCTCCTGCAGAGCACATCTGCCACGTGCTGCAGCCCAGAGGTGTGGAAGGGTGACATCCAGGCACACGAGCACATCTCAGGTACACATACTGTTAAGAATCTTTCTGGAGAAGCTGGAATGGTCGATCTGTTATCATCTGAAAAGATGCTGCATGTTTATGAAAAGTACATTGCATATTCCAGAATAACTTTTGGATAAAATAATTTACTGCCAAATCTTGACTGAAATAACCATGACTTAAAAGCTGACATAGATGTATACCCCATAGGGAGCTGTCTGACTGTAACAGGTTTTAATGGATCTTTCTGTAAAATCAAAGATCCAAATGCTAAATCTAGCATTGAGGAGCACCAAGGGAATTTGTGACATTCCTCAGTGGACTCGGTGTCCGTAAACTAATGAATGGATAAAACCAATCTCAGTATTTAGTTTCTTATTTGTGACAAATATAATATTGATGATATTTTACTTAACTGTTTCATAACACCACACTTGTGAAGATTTAACAAAACAAAAACTGTTCACGCAAAAATACACTGCAACAGATACTGGGGTTATGTATATAATTAAGAAACAGGCATTGCAGAAGACTATAACATATCATGATTTAGAACTTCAGATCTTTCAGCTCCTACTAAATACTGTCAAGCACCAAGAAGTTCTGAGCCAGAACCAACAGAAAACAGTGGAAAGATTTCCATTTGCTTTAATAAGCAATGAACCAAATCCGTAAAAATGAACCAAACCAGTAAATGTGCTGTTGCTCAGAGTGGCTTCTAAATAAATATATTAATGACATTTCTCACTCTGAATATTCTAATTCTGGAAGGCACATAGCAAAAAAAAAGAGAAGGTGAGGACTGTACATACTGGCAAGCTATTAGTAGCTCAGTCCCATGGAGTAACAGTGCAGAGCAGATGGTCCACAACAAGTAAACTTCAGTGTTTAGTTCAGATACAGACATGGAAATGCAATTCAGCTAAGTCTGCCAGCAAACACTCACCTAAGCCTCCTGGAGGGCTTTTGACTGCAATTCCCACTTTCTCATTGTACCTTCAGGGGAGGAATCCCCTGCCCAGTCAGTGAGGCTGGCAGCTCTGTCACCTGGGTTCACACTATCCTTCCCACCTTGGTACCTTGTGGAGAAAGACTAGCTTGTGCTCATCCCTGAGCCCTCATGATGCGTGCAGTGGAGACCCCTTCCTATCTAGAAGGAGAAAAAGGCTTCTTACAGGTCCTTCCGACAAGGGGGACACACCAGGTTTGTAATTGAAGGTGCATTGTTCACATGCATGTTGGGGTGTCTAGGGTGCTGCCACCAGAAGGCACAGAGAATCGCATGGGAAAGGAGAAAGAAGTATCTCCTCAGCGTTGTGGTTTAAGCCTAGCTGGTAACTCAGAACCATGCAGCTGCTTGCTCGCTTCCCCCTATTTTGCCCTCTTGCTTCCAGAGGGATGGGGAGAAGAATCAAAAGAATGTAACTCCCATGGGTTGAGATAAGAACAGTCCAGTAACTAAGGTATAACACAAATCACTGCTGCTACCACCAATAATAATAATGATAAGGGGAATAACAAGGGGAGAGAATATAAAACTAAAAAGGGAAGGGGAAAGAAACCAGTAAGCACAAGCGATTCACAATGCAGTTGCTCACCACCTGCAGAGAGATACGCAGCCCGATCCGAGCAGCAGTCTGAGCCTTCCGGGTGACTCTCCCCAGTTTATGTACTGGGCATGATGTGCTGTGGTATGGAATACCCCTTTTGCTAGTTTGGGTCAGGTGTCCTGTCCCTGCTCCCTCCTGGCTTCTTGTGCCCCTCCTCACTGACAGAGCACGAGACTGAAAAGTCCTTGATCAGAGTAAATATTACTTAGCAACAACTAAAACCTCAGTGTGTTATCAGCATTGTTCTTGGACTAAAGATGAAACACAGCACTGCACCAGCTACTGAGAAGGAGGAAAATAACTATTACAGCTGAACTCAAGACATTCAACCACATCCAAATTGTAAATGGGGATGGGCAGGCTGGGGGGCTTTCTGCTATTCATTCAATATACCATGAACTATCAAAAATCTCTTTTATATGCTTTTTTCTACCTCCCTTTTGAAAAGGGCCAGAATAACAACCAAGAAGCTAACAACTTGCTATGAACAGTGGTATTTGTTGAGGCATGCAGTTTCCAAATGGGAATTTGGGCTTGTTTTTATTCTTCACTTAACACGTCCCCTGCCCAGGGCAGACATTTGCGCTGGTGTTTTGTCTATGACAACACACAGAAAACACATGGCCTAATAACTCTAACAGACCTGTGGCTTCTAAAAGTGTTATCACAGAGGAATTTGCCCTAAACAAAGCCTAAAAGCAGAAGCACCCATTACAGTTAGCAGCAATTAATGTCATCTCACACTGCTACATGTCTTAACCACATCTGAAGAGCGTCTCGTCTAGCAGGGAGTGAAGGGGACACCTGCATGTGATGGTCACCAGGCTTTCTGGAAGTGTCCTTGGCAAGGGTGTTACTAGCAGTAGCATCACAATAATGCAGTATGAGCCTTTGATTCCCTATGAAATGGAACTAGAATCAGCCCCTCCCAAAAAAAATCTCACACAACACAGCTCAGGCAGCAGGGGAGAAGCACTGAAAAACCCACAAGAATTGCATCTATTAGAAATGTTCTCACTTGTCTTGTTACAACCCGCATAGGAAAATCTTTGGGAAAAGCACATCTTGCACCCAAGGAAGGTGGGTGGTGGGACTGGTTCAAAGTGGTGCTTCCCCAAGCCTTCTCATCCATTAGTGGGGGTTGTCCTGAAGCTGCCTCTGCAGCCACTGCCAGCCCAGGCCAGCCATGCCATAGAGGGTCTGTCTGCTTTTCCTCTGTGCACCATCCTCAGCTCTCCTCCTCCAAAGCAGGGTGGCCACTGTGGCAGTACAGTTCTCACTCGCCTCATTTATCACCGTTGCAGGTTGCGCTGTCAGTGTATTGGTTAGTAGGTCAATAACAGAGTAATAATAAATACTGTGGAATTGCATACAGAGCATAAGCATGTCTATTTCATAACATAAATGAATAATTTTCAAAATGTAAACATATTTATGCATGTTTACACTTTGTGCTTTAACACCTACAATATCTTGTCCCAACAAATAAAGATTGACATCTTAAGTTTGCTAAGAAGCCCATTTCTCCTGTCAGTGAAGGCTTATAGCATCAATTATTGCTGGTGAGCACCAAGGGCACACTTAAAGGCGGAGAGACCCTTCAAGGCTTGAACGTAAACCTTGTCTACAGATGAGCCAGGGAAACATGAGGAGCCATATACAGTTAAAGTCACAATCACCATTTTAAAAACCACAAATCAAATGCATTTGCTATTTGCACCTGAGCAAACTTATAATAATAAGCCATATGGAGAAAAGAAAAGGCACAAGAGGAAAAAGGCGCCTCTTCAAACTTAGTGTATCATCACAAATCTGTTAACTCCATGTAAGAGGCAACCTAAGGGTATCAAGTTTAAAAAGCACGGAATCAATAAAAAGTCATTAAAAATCAATGTATGAACTGGTTTGCATGCCCTCAGCTATCACTCCTAGGCACTAATGCTCTAATAATTCTCAATTGATATGCACAGAATATGGCAATTCAGATTTATTAGAGTACTTCAAATTTTTAAGTGCTTAACTTTGGAAAAGATTGGTTTTTTGGGGCCAAAGCAATGAAGAATGATCAGAAATGTTTAGAATGCCTTACATTTTTGGTAATTTGAAAGAAATTAAAAGAGTAGACTTATGAAATTAAGAATGATTTAAAATCATTGGATCACTTCGAATTGCTACAGATGCTTGAATGACAAACAACATTGGTAGTTAGTATATGTGCAATGAAAAGGGTCTCTTCTTATGTCAATGCCCAAATGAAATCTCCAATAGCATGAGACAGTTCTACATGAACACCAAAAATAAATGGAACTACTTGCATGTGCAGAGTGCGCAGCAATTTTCAGTGCAAGACAAACCCTCACTACTGAGAATCCCCCGAATCTGTCCAGATTAAACTAATTTCAATATGAATTATGATTTAAAATTGACTCTCCAGTTAGAAATTCTGGTTGATATTAATTTTTATTTCTGGTAGACAGTGCAAAATTTTGCAAAAGAATCCTGTGCAATCATTTGGAAATGCATAGAAATCCACAGTGGAGGGCAAACCATGGCCACTGTGCACAAAGCGGATGGGGGCTGTGATGGAAGCTGCAAATTCAGACACTGGGAGAATCCTGACCCCTTGGGAATAATGATCTGTCATTCCAGCTCCTACTGATTCAGAATTTTCATCTTTGGTTTTAGAAGTCTTCTATAAATACTACAGCCATGAAGATACTAGCTGTATCCCAAAGCCTAGCCCTGGGAGGATTTCAAGGACAATGCCTCCTGTGTTTCTTAAGAGCAAATGTGTGACTGCATTTACTTTTTTCTTTATGTTCACTCCTGGAAAATGTACCTAGAGGGAAAAATTTAAGAAGTGTTATTAACAGCTCAGTCCAGCCAAGATAAAAGCTGGAGAAAACAAGGCATTAAAAAGGGTTAAGGTAAAATAATAAACTGTTATTAAGCCTATTAGTAGTTTTAAAACATCATTGTTTATGGCATTATAGAGCTTGGCTTTTTGTGAGTGTTTCATTGGTACATACTACTATTTAACGCCATGGATCTCTGCTTTAAACCCCCTTGGTAACCTGCTGATTTAGTCGAAATTAGCTAACTCTGATTTTAAAACAACACTGCCACAAAACAGAGACTAACATTTCATAACTTCAAACCACATGCAAAAAGGCTAAAAATCTATGAGGGCCTTCAAAAATAATACCCATTTTATTAAGTATAAAATGTACAGAATTAATCTTATGCCTTCTTTCTGTATTTGCTTGGAAAATGAAAGGCACTTTAAAAACTGTCTCTATTTCTTACCTCCTTCTCTGCCTGGATAGCCAGCAGCTGCCATGCCTCTGCTTCTGCCGGTGACACAACCCCGAAGTCCACTCTTGAATTCAGGACCAAGACGTAATAGAGCAGTCTTTTATTAATGTTGCAAACATTCTGGCAGGAGTAAAAAACCCAACATTTTATGGATTTTGGTTTATAATTTAACTTCTTTCACAACACTATTACTTATTGCTACTTCTCTGCGATTCTTTGTGCATTATCTTGCACTTGCTAAATATTAGCTGAGGAAAGAAGGGGGGAAAATATAACCACAGAACTTTTATCCAGTGAGACACTTTATCAAGAAAATTCTGCAAGAAATTGGTTGTTACCTGCGGATAACAACTGGTTTGTTAGTTAATGGCTAGAGGCAAAGCCAAGGCCAGTTAATGCTCCAGCTGTCCAGTCATTAACTGCAGTAAAGACTGATTTTGAGGAGGTTATTGCCGTGATAAAATATCCTCAAAAGATTATAACAGCAATAGTGTACAGAAAAAAAAAGTATTAGTGGCTATAGTGTGAGTGAATGGCTGCGTTTGAAAAATTGGCCATTCCCTGGCGGTTCATAACCGATTTTCCACCAGTCAAAAAGCAAGTTGTGCTCTGTTAGGTTTATTGTACAAGGCAATAAAAATATTGGCCAGGTTAAATTGTCAGCGTGTTATGACATTAACCATTCTTTTACTGTGTTTAATTTAAGTGTTACTGTGATTCATTATGGAAAGAAACTCTCCTTTGCAAGTAAACACGCATTTCAGCACTGAGAACAGATAGCAATAATAAATCTGAATGCAAAATTAAATTTCACTTGATGGCTTCCCACCTCTTCATAACAATCACCTTTTTTTTTTTTTCATTTTTCATGAAATACTTCAGAATTCTTGGCTATTTAGTTTTTAGGATTGTCGTCCAAAGTTTGCATTATTGATGTGATGCCTGGCAGCAGTACTCTAGTAAAGAGTGCGACAGCATTTCCATTAAAAAACATTTTTGATGGCTAACTTGGCCATCAGAAGTCGCCTTGTGTTTCATTTGGCATGTGGATTCACAGACCTCAGCCTAGATCTGATCCCTGTGGGCTGTTCCTCTCTCTCGCTCTGTTGGTTAAGATCAGAAATGTGTATAGTTGTGGTTTAAGCCTCTAACACCCCCCCCACGCAGTTTTCTCACTCACTCACTCCCCTCTCTTTCTTTCCCCAGTCCCAGGGGAATGGGGAGGAGAATC
>JARCZZ010011763.1:0-10014 GCA_030323915.1 Brotogeris chrysoptera | reverse complement strand
ATAATAAAGTTGGATTGTAACTTGCATCTTATAGATGTGTCGTTCTTTCCCGCTCGCCTGAATGCCCGCAGCATCTACTCATTCTGAAAAGGCAAACCCTGACTCACTAGGAATGGGGTTTTCAAAAAGCAGTCAACACTACTACCCTGAAAGTCAGACAAAACTCCTATTCAGCTGATCAGACCATTTCTTCCTACAATAACTACTGTTAATAATTATTAAGGAAAACTTAACATTGTCTCTTGGCCTTAACAGAAATATAGTATCTTTTTATCTTCTCATGTCAGTTTTTCCATCTAGTCAGTCATAGATTTCTACAGAGCTACTACCTGGAAGCATACAGTGCTGAATACACTACAGCGCATGAAACACAAAATTCAAAGTATATTCTTCCCTCAAATGTAAATAGACTTGGGTCTTTCCACTTCATCTCTCTTTAACTTACTTTTTCTGGAGCAAGAGTATCCATACAAATTTTATTAATGTTCATAACCTTTGACTTCTCACTAAAATTAACATGAGTTAACTAAGTGCTTCCAATCAGACAAACTCTTAGAGACAGAAGCATCGAGTGTCACAGGTAGCAACTGTAGACAAGATCTACATTTCCTGCAAATCCTTAGAAAGAAAACACTTCTCAGATTTCTGCTGCCAGTACCAGTGATGGCATTTTAACTCCCATGCTCTTGTTTGGTTAGGTTTCCAGCCTATTTCAAACCCCCCTGCAAAGGGCAGGGGCACGTCCCACTAGATCAGGCTGCTCAAGGCCCTGTCCAAACTTTAACAGTGACAGGAATGGAGCATTCCCAACTTTCTTGGGCAGCCTGTTCCAGTGTCTCATCACTCTCACAGTAAAGAACAACTTCCTTACATCTAACCTGAACTTCCCCTCTTTAAGTTTAAACCCACTGTCCTATCAGTACAGTCACTGATGAAGAGTCCCCCTTCAGCATCCTCGTAGGCCCCATTCAGATACTGGAAGGCTGCTATGAGGTCTCCATGCAGCCTTCTCTTCTCCAGGCTGAACAGCCTCAATTTTTTTAGCCTATCAAGTTCATTAGTTTCTTTCAAATAATCCTAAAATGAGTATGAATGAAAAGAAGAAAAGCAAATAAAATATAACTACCTCAGAGACTAGACATGTCCTGTGGTATATCATGATGTCATGAGGTTATAAGACAACCCACATGTCACTTGCAATGGGTGAAGATGCAAGAGAAGACCTTCACCAGGTTTGGCATACATAAGAGACAGATCACAGTGCAGCCTTGCTTTGTATAATAATCAGTAGATATTTGCACTGTAGAAAACTCAGGAAAGAGTTAGATTTGACGATTTTATCTGTCTTATATTTATATTTTAAACACATCACCTGTGGAGAAGATTGTAGAATTCAAGTTATATATTAAAGTAGGATACATCAACACCTATTGATTGATTACAACAGATCCATGAAACAGAGCTTAAGGAATGTCTATATTTTACACATTTTATATAAAGATGCCAGTTAGGGATGGTTATGCTTAATTCAGTGTCTCTCCATAATGAAGGATTTATTGTTTAAGATTAGCAGTCCATTCTGTTTGAAAGGATAAACATGTTCCTAAATGCTAAAATCTATTATTAGCACGTTTTTTTCCACTTCAGTGATTTTTCCATTTGTAAATAAAATCCCACTATTTGTACCTTAATTTATTATCAAATAGTTAATAAACATATTTATATCTTAATGAACTAACAGTATAAAGATGTTTGATTGCTGAACACTGACAGTTACTTTAAATTTTTTTAAAAAGCTCTCTTATATGTAAAAAACTTGAGAATGCAATTGTGGCTGCTTTAAAACTTCTATTATTCTTTGTACAAACTTTGGCACTGATAAGGCTGCTAAGGGAGTACACCTGAGAATTTAATGTAACCTGCCTTCATGATAACATACAATATTTGCTAGATCTTGATGGAATTTATATTCACTTCAGTAAATTCCCTCTGATTTATAAACCTAGATTTATCTCATGTCTCTACCACATCACACATTATTCATCAGTTAGAAGGTTAAGAGATATTTACTCCAAAGAACAGGTTTTTGAAAACGCATAGGGCTCTAGATAGAAAGGTGCTTCCAGGAAAGAAAAAGTTTTTAGCTTCTCCAACTTTAGTTACATTTGAAAATAAAATATAGTAGCTGTAGATGAAATGTAATTGCCTAAAAACAATAGAGTTATATACGGCGTGGGAGGAACCCACCATCAAACTAGTATTTTCCAAAGTAATAACTTCTAGGAAAAATTTCCAGTAAAACTTAAATGATTAAAGATGTAGTAATTGGCTTTATGTTTAAAATCAACATGAAGTAGACAACTACCATGTTCAGACACTTCCTTAATAAACAAAGAAACAAAGAAAAAAAAAAAAACAGAAAAAAAAAACCCACACACAAAAAAAAGCTACCCAAAAACACCACCCCAAAATACTTCTGTGGACATCAAAACTCATCAGCAAGACTCAGTTCACCTTGATGATCCAAAAAGAAAAATGATTCAAAGGTATATATGCAGACATATTTCAAGCATCACACTGATTTTTCATTGATATAAAAGGCATGTGCTAGGATCTTCTGAAAATTCCAATCTCATAATTCTAACTTCAAGTATTCAAATACTTTAACAAAGGCATTCCTGACTTAAGTCTCTCACCTCAGTCAAGGTGTAGTGTTATACTAAATCATCAGCTGTTGGATAGTTTTACACCAACTAAAGTAGCAGAAATCTAATGAACAGTAACAATTCAACAGTGAAACTGTTCAGGCTGGTTACAGCTGATATTTCCCAAGTTCTATCTTTAAAGTTCATGTGACAACCATTTTTGTTACTGAATATATTTAATTTGTCAATAGATTAGCTATTTCCCATGCTTATAATTTACAGCTACTATTTAAATTGTAAGTAATATATGGAAATGTATGTCATCAGTATTTATTGTACATAGTTTCCCTTGTGCAAAGAAATTTTAATAGATATATTCTGTGCATGCTTTTGTTCTTAAATGCCTGTGGTGGCTAATCTACCAAATTCAATATAATCTGTGGAACACCCTCCTTGCATGTTCTCCTGATTAAATGGCATCCTATAACCTGCTAAGCAGTAGAAGATATGGTTTAACAAAATTACAAAATTTGGCTACGTTTATTCCTAGACATAGTTCTATAAGTTGTTGAAGAACCAAAAAGTGCATTAAATTTTATGCTTATTTCCTTTCTTAAAAAGAGCACAGTCTTAACTTGTGATCTATGGCTCAGTTTTTTCCTCCGAGACATATTTCATTGTAAGTTCATCTGTTCAAAGCATTTAGCTTCTTACAGTGAACAGAGGCAGGGAGGGGTGATGTATTTGCTGTTTGGGTTTTTATATTCAGTAATTGTGGTCACCCAATCATAAAGACCAAGATCATCAAAGCATGTACAGATGTACTAATGTTTTTTTTTTGGAAAACACAGGCTCTTTATTGAAGAAACATTTTTTTTATTATTAAATAGAAGCATGGAATTCCCCTGAGTACTCTGATCAAAGTCTGCAAAGACGTGAGTCCTCCTATTCAGCTTTTCTATGTGTAGTGCTTCCAGCTGACTTTTAGAAATCGATTCCTCTCCAAAGCTACAAGATCTTTATAATTTTGTCTTTTAAATAAAAGTGGGGTAGACTTGAAGGTTTTGTATGTTGAGTTTTTCTAGCAGTTTCAATAATGAAACCAAAAATTTAGTCATAACAATCAGTTGTGATTCCTTGGCCAGAGACATTTAAATAATGAGAGTGTGAACTGACAGCACCATGCAATAGTGTCTGTGTAAAACACTTTACATGTTGCAGAGATGTTCAATAAAATAATGACTTAGAACAGCAAAGAGGTAGAATCTGAAAGAATTGCATTCATGAATGACTAAATTATTTCTTAAACTTCCATACTGCCTGACTTTTACTAGCTTTTCTATCTAAAGTGCTTTTAAAATAAAACAGGTAGGCTTGATATTTTCTGAATCAGAACACATCAGAGAAGTCTCACAATTCCACTGTGTGCCAGAGTTTTCCTAGGGGGCTTTGTAACTACATATATCATTCTCAAAAATAAATGATGAATCATATACTTGCCTAAACAGACTTTAATGACGGGTGCTATCTCATCTGTTCAAATCAAGCTGATTAATGTATCATACGATATGCACATATCCTGTGCATTCCCATATTTGCTTGATTATTCCTGCATATTTCTGAACAAGTTGCTGAGGAGAGATAATTCCTTCTTGTACTTTCTTGTTTACTCATTCAACTTAAACTGGTATTCACCAAAAAACAAGGTAAAGTGAAATTGTGGCTAAGAGAAGAACACAGATGCCTTTTTCTACCTCACATATGAAAAGGACAAATTAATATTTCCCAGAAAGTAATAAAAAGAAGTCACTCCTGAAGCCAGGCAAATAGCCAAAAACATGATTGGAAACAGCAGGGAAGATTACTTCTTCATGCTGCTTTTTTGACTACTGTACCCTTTCATTGTGAACCTGCACATCCCCACTGCATGGAGATGCTGCTCTAATTTGTACTGATGGATCATACTTTCTGAAAACTTTGGAAATTTGACTAAGCTTGGTAAGAAAATCAGTTTATTCCAAAGCTGGTTAATAGAGAACAAAAATTCTTTAGATATTGCCAGCCAAAATTATTGCCACTGTGAACTCATGTAATTTTACTGGATTTAGTAACTCTGACTGTTTACATGGGTAATGAAGTTGTCTGCAGTTTTTTAATACCATGCGTCTTGCCCTATAAAACATCAAAAGAACAATTTCACCAGCAGATGGACCTGGAACTCCAACATATTTTTGTTCTGATCCTTTCTTCAGTATGACAAAATTTATCCTTACAAGTCCTAGGGAAGTCTCATTTATTAAAGGAGAGAGGCTTTCTTTCTCAGAAGCATTTAAATTGGTATATTAATGTCCCAACTGTGCTTATATTTTGGGTTTCATTATATGTTCCCTCTCCTGTTTAGTCTTTATTCTATTTAAGTGAATTCAGAGCCTCTGTTTACTGTGAAGGCTCAAAACATCCCAGTCTATAAAGTAACAGCCAGAAGACTACTTTCTGTTTCTTTAGGTTTTGAGGGGCTGAATGTCAAACTTGTCTCTCCTCCCTTTAAGCCCAGGGATAACTGACTGATCTTAATTTGTAGCATTCAGCATTATACTCTACCTAACTAGGCATTCATCTGCTCTGAAGTTGAGTCTCTGTCTTGTAAAGTCAAAGAAACTTTAGAGTTTGCATAACTAGCTATAGAAGGACTGCAGTAGGGGAGGAATCTTCTGGCAACACTGAACAAAAGCGCCTGTTCTCCAATGTCAGCTTCTTCACTCCTGGTCCAGCAAGTAGCTGGGGAAAACAAAGCACAGACAGGATTCCCTGAGCTCCAATGTCCCCAGGCTGCACCAGAAGCAAGCTAGTACTATTGGCAACTGGCATGCATCATGGTATTTGAACAGCTGTAAGCTAGAGAAACAAATTAGTTCAAAGAAAAAACATTTCAGGAGAATGGCAACACTGTATTTAGACTCCTATTCAAATAGCCCTACTTCAATGAGATGGGGAGTGTATCATCCTCTGTGATAAGACATCACACTGTCATAAATTTGTGTAGGTTTATATGAAACTGCTATGAAGACTGTGCAAGGGTTGATGCAGTAATTCAAACGTGTATTTAGAAGGATAAATCCAGTGAGGAGACACCACACACTTGACAACAGAGTTAACAAGTCAACTGGATTCAAATAAATCTCACATAGGATCTGAAAAACCTGGGAAGACAAGTAGAGACATGCACACAACTAACTACTCAAGTCACTGTTTGGAGAAGACTGAAGGGGGGATGACGTTATAGTAAAAGACATGGGAAGCCTTCTCAAGGGTAAAGATAAAGCTGCTTTACATACAGATAATGGACAGGACCAGAGGAAAAAAAAACAAAAGGATGATATTAGGAAAAAGCTTTCTTGTAGAAAAGATGATGAGGCAATGGAGTAAACTGGGTTGTTGCCAGCACCCCAGGTCTTTCAGAACACATTAGTCATCCATGAGATAACAAAATAGAATTATAGCTATCAAACTCGCCTCAGAACAATTAAGTAGACTGAATGAACTCTTCAGGTCTTCTTCAGACTTAGGCTTCAGAGTCTAATTTCAGATACTGTCATTGCTAGCATTTTCATGTTCTTGGTTTTTTTAGGAACATATTTGTTCAAAGGACAAATAAATAAGGCTTCTACAGGCATACCTCTGAAGTCTTTACAGTTTGTGCAAATTCCAATATTTCAAGCTAAACAACTGTCATATAAAAAGTCTGGGATTGGAAGCAGAAAAAAATACAGAGTTGGATTTCTGGAACAGACACAAAGGTATTTCTTCATCTTAGTTGTAAACAGAATAATAAATTGCAGGAAAAAAAACCTCAAACTGTAATAAATTCAAAAGGTAGCTGTTTTTCTCCCATATATTTCAATATATTTCTCCTAAAATCACAGTATTACACAAAATCACTAAGATTTTTAAAGAGAAAACTGCTGTTTTGATGTTGCATTTGAATGCTGCTGCAAAGATCTGCCCACACTTTGTCTTCTGGTAAACTTGATGTCAGACACAATACCTGTCTTGCAGTGGAAGACATGAGCACCTTCGTACTTCCAAACCTTTCTGGCTATAGCTTCCTACACAGCTAGATGGAGATAGGGATAGCACCTGTTTCAGCTTGTGTGCCTGATATTTCTGCAGTCAACAGAGCACAAACATACCAATATACAAACAACAGAAATATATCAGCTTACAGATTTCTGTCATTTCAAAGTCACATCTGGCTGCGGGGGCAGCATGCTAGTAGACTCTGTCTTGCACATCAGGAGCTTTAGACACAAGAGTGTTATCTAGAAATTTGCCCAGAATTCATCTGACAGCTCATTTCCCAATCTGAGCTTTTACAGTTTTCTTTCTCTTAGTCGACACAGAAGACCTTATATGTCCTATGTCTTTAGCATTTGGCAAGAGACTGGAGAGTGATGTCTCACTCCTGGCAGCCTTCTCTTCTTACAGTGCTGTGGATTATAACGAATAGCATTAAAATATTGTTTCTGATAGCTTCCATAAACTAGACTGATAAAGAAGGTATCTATCTGGCCACTCATTCTGTATAGGTATTTGTGACTCTTTCTAAACCCCAATCACTTTCAATCACACTCACAGATATTGCAAATTAAATGAAAAAGTAAAAGATTAAACCATAATTAAGTCTTTTCAAGTTTAATGAAAGTATGTGTTTGAGAAGAATAGAGAGAAGATTGAATATTTGCAAGTTTAACCATGACTTCTGCTTTCAACAGGCAAGTTCTGCATAGTAACCTAATATGTGTTGTGGCTCAAACCCAGACAGCAACTAAATACCATGCAGCTGCTAGCTCAGCCCCTATTTTCCCCCTCCCTCCCCAGGCTGGTTGGGGAGAAGAATTGAAAGCATGTAAGAGCCCACAGGTTGAGATAAGAAGAGTTTAATAAATAACGTACAATATAATAATAATATTGCTAATAGAAGGTAATAACATGGAGAGAGGCATAAAATAAAAAGGGGTGGAGGGGAGGAAAACAATAATAAACACAAGTAATGCACAATACAATTGCTCACTGCCCACTGACCGATAACCAGCCCGACCCAAGCAACAGTCTGCCCTTCTGGGTGACTCCCCCCAGGTTATATACTGGGCATGAAGTGCAGTGGTATGGAATACCCCTTTGGCTAGTTTGGGTCAGGTGTCCTGTCTCTCCTCCCTCCCAGCTTCTTGTGCCCCTCGTCACTGACAGAACATGAGCGACTGAAAAGTCATAGAACAGGATGAGTGCTATTTGGTGACTACTAACACATTAGTGTGTTATCAGCACTGTTCTCAGACTAAAGCCAAACCACAGCACTGTACCAGCTAGGAAGAAAATTAACTCTTATCCCAGCTGAAACCAGGACAATATGTTATTGCCAAATTAATGTGGGGTCAACAGCTCTATAGCTCAAAGTGCAGCCAGTTCTTAGTTTCCCTGACCTGATATAATCATTATTAATTTTCTAAAATTTTCTTATTGAGTAAAATAAAGCTATACATTTTAGTGCTTTTTATTCTTTAATACAAATATAGCTTAGGGGCTGAGCTATACTTCTAAAAGAGTTTGTAATGGTGTAACTTCAAGGAAGGGACTAGGATGGCTTGTAGAAGTCTGCTTAAGAGAGATATAACTACATCTACTGTACTCCTATGCTGCTTTACCTCCCAATATATGTTTCTAGGTTAGAATAAGAATTAATAAAAAAAATCCAATGTATTACCTGAGCTTGATTTGAAAGATGGAATCTTGATTTATACAGTAAAGAACCAAATCCGAATTCAAAAATATTTGTATTTATCATCACATTCCATTAATCCTTCTAGGAAGTAGTTTATTTAATTCCACAGTTTTCTAGGGTTTGTTTTTGCCTTTTTTTTTTTTTTTTTTTTTAAATTGTTAAGAAACTTAGCAAAGGGGAAAAAAAAGGTCACTGCTATTTTCTGCCTGCCTTGCACAGCTCTGCCTGTGTGACTATATAATAACAGGAAAGTTGTCTGGAAAATGAATGATACACAACTTCTGGAATAATGCTGTGTTGTCTCGCTACATTGGTGAAAAATAAGCAAGCAAAATCAAAACCAAAAAATGCCAATTAAAGTAGGATCTTTCAGTGAAACTGCAGGGTAAATTGTACTAAGCCACATATAAGGCATTTTTAAAAGTGGATACAGCATATGTGCTCCATAAACCACAGTTTTGCACAAACTAGCACAATAAATAGTAGCAAAAAATTGTGATAATCACATTATTTTCAATACTGGTATCTTTGCAGCTGTATAGACCACTCAACCTATACACAAATACTAAGTAAATCAAAGCAAAGTGAATTTAATAGGTCTATTATAAGTGTACTGCTAATGTATCTTTACATAACTTAGGGCAGCAGTACCACTTGTACCGAAATAGGGGTAAATATAATGTGTCCTAATAAATGGTGATAACTGATTTTAACAGGTACTTAGAAATAGAATATTTGTTTAGATCAATATCCAATTAAGAGTCTACCTTTTCAGAGTCTACTCTTTGGTTTTCTTTAGAATTACAAAAGTAAAAGCAATTAGTAAATCTGATTAGTTTCATGATGGTCTCTTGTTATTTCTTCCACCTTGCTACTTTGTCTCCCCTGAAAGATGATTTTGAACACAGCGTGATATTGATTGTTTCAAGGCACTAATGTGAACTGATCAAGCACAGTGAAAGAAAATTTTACTGTATACATACTCAAACTGAAGACTAACATCTGTCAACATCAGAGGTTAATAATTTCCACTTTACTAAAAAATTAACATCTAATCAGTGACTCAAGGAGAGAATGGAGCCCTACTCATATTTATAATCATATGGACTCTGGGTAATGTTACAGTGAATTAGTAGCAGAAACACCAGGAAAGTATGAACAATGTATGAAGAGTGAACAAAAGGGGGGGGGTTTGAGGGAAGGAAGAAAGAAACTAAGCCCTCCTTCTGTCTTTTGGCATTCTTTGTGTTTCTGCAGCCTAAATGACTAATAGTAATGATTTCTTTTACGTACTGAATAATCATACAAGATGACAAGTAAGACTAGAATTAGATTTCTTTCCTAAAAGAGCTAGCTACAACCCTTCCAAAATACTGCACATATTATTTAGTGAAATAGTACTATAAGTTACAATGTTGAATGAGAATGATGAGATTTTCCCTTTCCAGAATAGAAGGTGAGATCATAGAATCACAGAACAGTTAAAGAGTTGGAAAGGACCCTAGGATCATCTAGTTCCAACCCCCCTGCCATGAGCAGGGACACCTCACACTAAACCATGCCACCCAAGGCTCTGTCCAACCTGGCCTT
>JARCZZ010011762.1:0-11250 GCA_030323915.1 Brotogeris chrysoptera | reverse complement strand
GCCCAAAAATCAAAACCACAGTGCTGCACCAGCTACCAAGGAGGAGAAAAATGACTGCTGCTGCTGAACCCATGACATAAGCATATGTCTGTCTGTACCAAAACATTTCAAGGGACTTAGGAATACTTGTTGCCCTTTCATTTGGAATTACAAACTTCATATCTTGGGAATCAAATCTAAGGGATTAACTACAGTAAATTAGACAATCTTGCTGACCCACCTTTTTTTCTATATACAGTGTCTTTATGAAAGTAACAGTGGTCAGTGAGAGCTCATCTTTAAAACTAACCTAGTGGGCACCGTGTGTTTGGCATTGTGTGGATTCTGTGGGACAGTAAAGAACATTCTAAGCTGCGCTTAGTTTATATGTGTATTTTGAGAGGCATAGAGTTTCTTTTCCTTTTCATACAGCATTTAATATAACACAGACTGAATACTGTACAAGTGTACCTATATTCTTTAGGAAAGTATGAAGAAGAGGAACGACATAAGAGGTGTTGTGTTGTTGGATGTATATTTATGGATGGACAATGCATTTCCCTGATGCAATTTCAACTTCAAGTAAATATTATGGACAAGGAAGACTTGATGTATTGAGCTGTATGATTCCTTTGTAATGGATTCATAAAGGGAATGATAGAAGTTTTGTTTCAGCCTATTCCAGCATATGAAACTTGCTAAATAATTTAATAAAAATCATAGCTACTGTGTATAGTAATTAGGTTTATGAAACAACAGTTATTTCAGGTAAAGGAATGAAGGCCCCTATTTCTTACGTTGCCCAGGCAGACTTCCATCATTCTTCACTGTTAACATAACTGCAGGCCACACTTGTTTCATACAAAGCAAGCAGTAAATTCCAGGGTGAGAAAGTCAAGGCCAGAATACAAACTTGTACTTTTTAGTACACCCAAATTTAGTACAGCTAATTTTAACCCAGTTAGCCTGTGCTTAGCCCTAAAGCTAGCTGAAATTTCAACTACAATTACATTGGGGCATGAGATTTACCATGGCTACAAACTTCTCCTTGCTAGACCCTGGTATAAGTTTGATATTCAACTACCCACCACTTTTAGCTGTTCACATCAGTAAGATTTCTCTGGCTTATAGCGTCATATGCTGCCCAGTTTCTTTTGAGTGTTCTGAGTAGTTCACAAATGCTCAAAGTGTGCTGTGTTCTCAAGCACATGCTGCTACTATGGCTGCTTGCTCAGGGGGTAAGAGGAGGTGAACATTGTAGCCTTCCAGCAGCAACTGAAGTGGGCCTATAAGGATGCTAGGGAGGTACTCTTCATGAGGGACTGTAGTGATAGGACAAGGGGTGATGGGTTCAAGCTTAAAAAGGGGAAGTTTAGATTGGATATGAGGAAGAAATTCTTTACTGTAAGAGTGGTGAGGCACTGGAATGTGTTGCCCAGGGAAGTTGTGAATGCTCCATTGTTGGTAGTGTTCAAGGCCGGGTTGGACAGAGCCTTGGGTGGCATGGTTTAGTGTGAGGTGTCCCTGGGCATAGCAGGAGGGTTGGAACTAGGTGATCTGAAGGTCCTTTCCTACCCTAACTGTTCAATGAACTAATCTGTGAACATAATCAATATTTTTGTTCCAAAGTGATTGGATCAGTTCTATTTAGTCTGTCTTACCAGAATCCTTTCAACTTTGTGAAGGTCTGCATTTCAAAGGATAATATTCCATAAAAAGAACCTGCTTTTCTTTTTTTCTCATGAGAAATAAATAATGAAAGGAATGAGAAATACTGTGCTGCACTCCAACACTGTGCAATCAGCGTAGCTGATGTGATTTATCGGTCTTTTACAACTCCTTTTGCTGCCAAAGGAATGGGTCCATGAAGAATGTTCTGTAGGGTGGCTGAGATTATTTTTTGTGTGCCTTATTTTTATGCCACACATCAAGATAGATTTAATAAATTGGTAGAAAAAGCCTGCCAGTCACCAAAGTCTTCCCTTACTTCATTCTCTCTGTACTTCCCATCAGTGTTTCCTTCATAGGGACCATGTTCACCTGCTGCCCTCTGAAACCCTAAACCAACAGTCCAGAATTGTATGCCTACAAGGAACGCAGATGTTTTTCTTGCTACATGTTCAATATTTAATATGTAATGTTCAGCTCTATATTCCAAGATAAATCATTCAATGGACTATGTATTATTCAATAGGGGAAACTTAGAATGTTAAATAAGCAAGAATTTAAGATCCATTTATATGAATGGGCCTAATTACGTAACATTTACTTGCTTTATTTTAGCTTCATTATTGCTTTTAAGTCTTTCATTATTTGAGTAAATTGAAAGTGAAGCAATTTGCCATCCAGGACACTTCAATCTTTGACCCCATTTCTTGTAGTACAAATGTGCAGTTAATACCTAGCCTGAGTGCATAACATGTGTAAAATTAATAGATAAGCAAAATTTGTTTGAGTATAACAAAACCAAGACAAATGAATGTGCTTGTATTTTTATTTCCTTTCCATTTGGTTTCTTACTGAGGTTTACAGGTATTTTTGTAGATATTCTTTTATTGAAGATGCTGGAGGTTTCATATTTGCTGGCACATGTGAATTATTTATGTATTCCCAGCTCCTACTGTTAGTTATCTCATGATAACAGCACAGCAGATTAGTCTGATGGGGACTCCTGCAAGCACATACTAAAATTAAGGAACCATCCACGACTCACGGAGCTGACAACTGAGTCTAGAGAAAGGCCAAAGATCAGCAGCACAGATTTTACCTTATTCGTCTTGTTTATTGATCAGTGATTTAAGCATGAAAAAATTCTGGGGCCTCACTTCCATTGAAACGGCTGTGAATTAAGAGCCAAACTACTGGCTAAAAACCTGGCTGACAGTGTCATCTAAACAAATTGTACAAGGTCAGGGCCACAGACATAAATTAACCTCAAGTTTGTTGATACCTATTCCAAAATACGTCAATTTTAACACAACCGCTGGAATAATTTGGTGCTTGATAAATAACACTAACCTTCCCACCCCAGTGTGAAGCCGAGGCGCTCTGATATGATTCTTCAAGAAGTATGAGACATGGTTGTTAACACTTATCCTATCTTCTTGCAGCAGCAGAAATTCAGTCTAACAAATCCCCTCTGAGATCTGAGGAAGAAGGCCATGTCTAATAGCATCAAGAGAAGGAATTTTTCTTCTTTCTTTAATCCATGACCAACCTTATCAATCTTGCCTGGGCAAAACCACCATTCTTGGATTGTTTGAAATCACCTTGTAGTTTTCCAACCCAGGTCTATGTCTGAACATTATATATCAAATTGATCTTGTGCCAGAATCATACTTGAAAGTTAGCTAACTCTTCCACTGTCTTGACATTCATTCCTTACAAGCATGAGTCACCACATTCTCCCTCAACCATTATATTCCTATGTCAAGTTAGATTTTCATGTATCCCTGTCTCACAGTGATCTTGATTGACCGTTTTCTTTCATCTTTCATTTTATGCTCTTTTCTCTGGGAAACAGGTGTATGGAAATGTTAATACAATTCCATCTGAAGCCACATGAAGCTCACTGCATGGATAATTTCTTTCATAAAAAAACCTTGGAATACTTTGCCATTTAAACCTGTACTGGATTGGCTTTGTCCTTGCTGTGATGAACTTGGAATTGTGAGGGTCTGAGCTCTCACATGCACTGAAATGAAGCTCCTTGGAGAAATGAACAAAGATGAGATGTAATTTGTTGGACATGCTGTAATAAGGGCCATAATAGACCACAATGGAATTAAGTTGACTTTGAAGACACAGATTGGTGTTTATTTTCTCTCTAGTGTTTATCTTTGTTTCTCAATATTAGAATCTACCTTAATAGTGAACAAATTAATTCAGTTTTCCTCATATAATCCTGTTTTGCCCATGAAGATAATTGGTAACTGATCTTCCTGTCTTTCTCTTGACCCATGAGCTTTCTCATCTTATTTTCTCCCACTTATTTGTACCACTGTGAATGTGAACTTATGTTCTCCATCTTATTTGTACCACTGTGAATGGGGACTGAGTGAATCGCTAGGTGGGAGTTCGGCCCTTAGTCAAGGGTAAACCACCACAGAGAAATGCAGGAGTAGCCGTATTAACTGGTTCTTATAAAACTTCTCTGAGTGAATTTTAAAAGGATCTCTGTCTCCCTGCGGCTTCACCAAGGGGCAGATGGCACCTACTGTGGGAACAACTGACCTGCCTATTTCACCCTGCCTGAGGGTTTATCATGCTCATGCTGCATATCTTCTCTGGTTTTGGGTTGCTAAAAGAATTGTCTTTGCTCTCCTTGCTGGCCTAGGAGAAACTGGAAGCCTGAAGGTTTCAGTCTACATTTTTTTGCATTCTTGTGAGAGGCCACTCTAAGCCAGAGGCTGTATAACATGGATATATGTGTTTAATGTATACCCAAGATAGTAGGTCCTTATGAGAGACCTTTATATATATTAGTTCAGGCTTTGAGCCACACTAATGCAGCTGCATGTCTCTGCTTATACACTCAGCCAGCAAAGACTGGCTATTTTTGTTTCCCCTGTCTGCATAAATCTACAAGGTATGTTCTGAGTGACCCTAGGCTGAGGTTTGACAGGAAAAATCATGGCTTGAGGAATGGTAGATTCCTTTATTTCAGCAGTTAGGAAAAAGCTTCCCAAACTACCCAGACATGATCTGCATAGCACTAAATGTTATGTCTGTGAGATACTGCAGAGTCTATATTTGCATTTGTGCTGAGAGCGCAGTGCTGCACAAGGAGGTGTGTTTGTAAATAGTACTGAAACATCCCTCTGAATTACAGCAACTTGCTAGGCTCCTGGTGGTGAGCAGAGACATGCTAAGTATGTGCAAAAGAGTTGAGGATGATTGCTTCACCCCAGGTGTGATTCAGAGGTTTCTGTGAGGCTGTGACTGGCTTCTTAAAGTATTCACTCAATCTGTCCTGAGATATGAGCTGCCTCAAATGTTTCTGTGGTGGCTGTTACTGGCAGCATGAGGGATAAACTATCTAATGTTTGCAAATGTGCATGTCCCTTCTGCTGTGCTTGTGCCTTGTGAGACCACCAGTGGCTGGGAGTGATAGAAATCTTGTGTTTATCACCCAAATGCAGGAAACTCAATATTTGAGGATATAGGAGTGGGGACACATAACTGCACATCAGTGTTTATAGGGGCAGAAGAAATGAAGGACTAAACTGCACCAAGGAAGCATGCAGAGAAATTAGTGCCAAGCAAGTGAATCTCAATATTAATGCAGAAACATTGAGCCCTGGATGTTGGTCACTAACTCAGAGTTGCTTGCAGTACAGTGGTGCGAAGGATTTTTCTCCTTTGGTCTGTACTAAAGCTCTTCTATATGTAATCTTATTGCTATGAGTTATTTCTCATCAACTGCAGGAACAGGTCAGCAACAGTCCTTCAACCTTGAAGTCCGAATGTGATCTTTCTTTTCTTGAAGTTTCTTGCTTTGGTTCTTAAAATAATAAAATAAAATGCTTTGCAATTGGGATCACTGGCATAGATATTTAAAGTTAAAATAATCAAAATTGCTTATAGAATGCAATAAAAATAAAATTACTAGAAGAATATTTCTACTTCAGTGGCTGAACAATGAGCAATAAACCTGATGGCTTGTTTTGAATCTGCCCTCTGGTGATCAGGATGCCTTGTTCTCTGATGCATGTCCAAGGCCTATAGGGATGCTGGGGAAGGACTCTTCATGAGGGACTGTAGTGAGAGGACAAGGAGTGACGGGTTCAAACTTAAACAGGGGAAGTTTAGATTGGGTATGAGGAAGAAATTCTTTACTTTGAGAGTAGTGAGGCACTGGAATGTGTTGCCCAAGGAAGTTGTGAATTCTCCATTGCTGGCAGTGTTCCAGGCCAGGTTGGCCAGAGCCTTGGGTGGCATGGTTTAGTGTGAGGTGTCCCTGCCCATGGCAGGGGAGTTGGAACTAGATGATCTTAAGGTCCTTTCCAACCCTAACTATTCTATGATTCTGTAAGTACAGAAAAAGAACAAGGGAAGTGCAGGAAAAAAGGAAATGGAATCATGATTGAAATAGAGGAAAAAGCTTTCTAATGTCCTTCACCATATGAGTTCAGAGTATTTGTTTTATTTCCTTGATTTGTCGTATTAGGGAAAGGGGAGGAAAAAAATACATCATGAAAGTGATCAACGACTCCAGTCTTATCTCAGATTTCTTAGTCTTTTAAAAGATTGAGCTGACAAGGTCTTTGTATGGATGTGAAACAGAGGAAAGACTGATGTGCTCAGAGATGATTTCCTTGTGATTAAAACAGATTTGTTGATCTTTCCTAGAAATGCTTTTTGGGTAATTTGAAATATAAATTTATGGTAATTTAGAACTTGAGAAATATAAATATGAGACTATTTTAAGGAAGAACTTCGGTTTGAAAATGAGCTTATACTTTAGAACCAGCATTGTATTAGTCATCTTCTAGAAATACTTTTAAAACTTCAAATTCAATAGAAAAAGAGACTTTGCACAAAAATGAAACCATGTTTCATTCTAGAAACATGATTTGAAACTGTACTTATGCTAAATGTGCACTAAAACTGTGTTACCAGCTCAGATCTGTAGGGACTGAATTTGTGTTTGCACCTTCATGTACAAAACCACTCATATGTAACGGAAACAGGCTTCCCAGGGAAATGGTGGAATCACAGTCCCTGGAAGTGTTCAAAAAACCAGGTGCATAAAGGCCCTTAATGACACAGTTTAGTCCTGTGTATTTGGAAGTCCTGTGATAGAGGTTGAACTTGGTGTTTTTAAAGGTCCTTTCCAACCTAGTTGATTCTATGATACTATCATACTACCTTGTCAATATATGTTTATAGGCTAAGTCATATCTTGTGTATACTTTTAATGTCTATTTGAATTTGTATAAATTCATCTGTATCTACAGAGAGCCAGGTTGGATGGGGCTTTGAACAACCTGGTCTAGTGGAAGGTGTCCCTGCTCAGGGCAGGGTGTTGGGATTGGATGTGCTTTAAGGTCCTTTCCAACCCAAACCAATCTAGATTCATGTGTGACTCTAGATCATGAAAACAGAAAGAACATAAAGAAAACTGGGATTTCTGCATTGTTTCTGTAGATAATGGAAGATCTGGAACAAGGTGCTCAGCTATACATGCATCAGGCTACAGGCTGAGCTCTCTGGTGCTAAAATGGTATTTAAGATATGTATCTCTTAGACACTCTGGAAGCAGAGATGTACAACAGTCCTCATGCTGCCTCAGGAGACACCCTTATGAAGCTACTGTTCCCAGTTCCTCTTGCCTGCATGCTGGTCCACTGAGGAGGCAGCGAAATCACTAGCTTTGATAAAGGCTGGTTCTGGTCTCCAGGCAAATATCCTGGCAATTGAGACCCTTCTCAGCCTCAAGGAGGAAATCAGTCCACTGGTTCCCTGAGATGAAGTAGCCCAAAATGATTGATAGCTTGATTCTGGTATTTTTCATAGCTGCTGCTGAGAGTAAGGTGGAGATAGCTCAGACGGGCATCCTTTCAATGGCACACCAGGTCTCTGCAGGAGAGAGAGCTCTCCTACTTAAGCACTTTACCCTGCTGGGATTTTCCTTCCCCAGGACTTCAATGAACAGCCTGCAGCAGGACCAGCCAAAGCACACAGACCTGTTACTCGGGGCTAGGATTGACAAAGTCTCATTTCAGTCTCTTTATGCCCTGTGCAGAACCACTTCCGACTGCTCGTTGGGTGACACATCATTATATTGCACCCCCTGCCTCTGTTTGTTATTTATGTCACAGCTGTAACTCAGCAGAGAATTTATTAAAGTTCACCCTGAAGTGAGTAATGATGCTGTTTGACAGAGCACAGAGCAACAGAAATGGTCTGTTTTGAACAGAAATATACGAGTGAGGTATCTGGCCATATTGAGCCTGCTTTTGCTAGGAAAGATATAGCTAGCTTCTGAGAGCTGGGATCCTAGAGGAGTCTGTGGACTTCATAGTAAGATAAACAGAGTTGGAATGAGCTGTGTTGAGGTTGTTGTCACCTTATGTTTTGTAACATGAAATACATTGTGATTTCTGCAAGGATGTAGTGCTTGTCATGGGCTTATGCTGTTGCAATTCAAGCATAAGGACCCTATTTTGCTCTTTCAAAATCCAAACACTATGGGCTGGTTGGGCTGTTTATGCAGATTGCAGGGGATGATGCTAATGTCTAATTTAAGTATTGAGGGGTTGTTATCATCTGTTATGCCATGCAGCATGCTCTGTGATGGGAACTGGTCAAAACAACAGATGAGGGTTCATCACTTCTTAATAGGAAGGCTATGAGGAGAGCCTCTACAGCTTTTCACCTTAATCTATCCCTCCTTTATCTTTCCCATGTTGGTGTTGGAGGGAACAGGGTCATGCAGGCTTCCAAGGCAGAGGGAAAAGTTCAGTTTATCCTTTGTGCTGAAGAGATTGAGTCTCTCTCTTGCCCCATTTAATTTTGTGGCTGGGTAATGAAGTCAGTGTTATTGCTATGTTTGTGACTAGAGAAGAAAGGAAAACAAAAAGTGTGATGTAATGCTTTGATAAATTCAGTGATTACCTTTAGCGTTCTTTGGTTTTCCTTTTTACTGGTTTGACATGTACCTGCTGTGCCAATTTGTTAGCCAGAATGTCGTCACTGAGAAGTACACATGTATATAATCTCTGTTTTTCCTCTCCCAGATTGAGTGCAAGGCAGGCTACTAAAGGAAGATATTGAAAACTGGGGAAGTGGTTTCTGTAGAGAGCCGAGTCATAGGTATTATAGTGTAATTCAGGAGGTCTTTAGCTCAGCTCCCTGCTCAAAGCAGAATCAGCTGTGGGGTCATTTAAGATTGCTCAAGGCTTTACCCAGACCAGTCCTGAAAAATTCCAAGGACGGGCACCACACAAGCTCTCTGGATGGTGTGCTCTACTGCTTGATTACCCTCATAGGGAAAAGGTTTGGATGTCTCTTATTTAACCTTATGTCTTTTATTGTTTCTTGTTCCCCTGCCATGTACTGCTGTGAAGAACATTTTCCCATCTTCTTTACGGCTTGTCTTCATAGATAGTGTGGGGGGTGCTGACCCCTCAACAGTCCCTCCAAAGCAGTCTCTTATGCAGGCTGAGCAAACCCTAGTCCTTCACCCTTGCCTTACTGGGCAAGTGCTTCAGATCCTACCTTCTCAGTGGGCCTCTGCAGAACTTGCTCCAGCTTATCCTCATTCTTCTACCAGGAGACCAAAACTGGATGTGGTATTTTGGTATGGTCTGAAGAGCACTGAAGAGGGAAGGGATAACCCCTTCCCTTCATGAACAGGCTATGGCCTTGCTGTTGTAGCCCATGAGGCTGTTGGTCTTTTCTGCCGCAGCTCACGTGTTTCTGTAGTCCACTGATTGCAACCTCTATTGCTGCTGGTGTCCCTTCCTTTCCAGTCCCTAACACTGAATCAGTGATTTCAAGGATACAGCAGTGTTTGTCTGAACTATGTTTTGCAGTTCTCCCCATTGGTTGCTGGATCTACGTATAAAAATATTCTTGATGTTATGTCGTGATGTTACTGCGGACAGAGTAGTGCCAGGTGCCTCATTCTCCCACCTACACCATCTGCTGTGGTGTGTGCATATGGAATTTCCTACTTGCAGTTGTGTGGTACGGAAGACTATAAAGTACACTCTGATGATGGAACTGTGCCCAGGGCTTTGGCTATGATTAAGACTCTGTTGCTGTTAGTGGGGGTGGGGGTTTTCCTGCTGGGGTGGAATGGGACAGGAGGAACAAAAGCATGTTTTCTTTCTTCTCTCAGATCTGGAAAGCAGAGAAGGAAAAATAAAGTGACTTATATAAGGTGCACTGCAGCTATTCCTGAAGAATAACAGGGACAACCTACAGGAAGAATCCTCAACGGTTTTCTTTTTCCCTTCTTTGGGGCTATGATAGCATATATTCTTAACCAGCATTTTCAGCAATAGCATGAAGAAATTCTGCTTCTATTAAATGCTTAACACAAGTTCTGCTGAGGGGTTCAGTTTACTGCAAAACTAGATCTCCTACTCATGTCAGGCCTCCAGCTCAGAAGTCAGTAAACACAAATGTGCAAGTCAGTCCATCTCCAGTTATTCAAATATCTTTGTGTCAACATACAGGCTGCATGGTCCCAATGCAAAAGATACATAGCTTGGACATGCGGTGAGACAGTGTTATTTTGTCATGTCCTCCCCATTGAGATAAACCATTTGGTGGCAGGTATTATCATTAATTCTTGCTGTCATGTGCTCAGTAGAAGCATTTGAGAAGTAAAGAGGAATTATGCACCTGTGGACTTCAAGATGCATCCTATGCTATGGCAAATCCCTGAAGTCTTCCAGTTGCTATCTGCACGTGTGGTTTACCTCTTGCTTTAGGCTGAGTCAATATCTGTCCTGGGTTCAGTTGTAACAGTTATTTTTCTCTTTCCTAGCTGGTGCAGTGCTGTGTTTTGGCTTCAGACCAAAACCAATTATGATAGCACACTGATGTTTTAGTTGCTGCTAAATAATGCTTACCATAATCAAGGATTTTTCAGTCTCATGCTCTGCCAGTGAGGAGGGGCACAAGAAGTCGGGAGTGCCGTAGTTTAAGTCGTAAATCAAACTCCTCCCCTTCTCCCCCCCCACCCCCCTCCTTCCGATGAGGGGGAAATGGGGAGAAGAACCGAAAGAATGCAAGAATGTAACTCCCACGGGTTGAGATAAGAACAGTCCGGTAACTAAGGTGTAACACAAATCACTACTGCTACCACCAATAATAATAATGACAAGGCAAATACAAGGGAAGAGGATACAATGCTCACCACCCTACCGAGCTGAGAGAGAGAGAGCGCCACTTCCGGCTTCCTGCCCCCAGTATTTCACATCCTGGGCATGACGTGCTGTGGCATGGAATAACTCCTTGGTCAGTTTGGGTCAGGTGTCCCGTCTCCGCTTCCTCCTGGCCTCCCCCCCATCCCCGGCAGAGAGACTCAGAAAGTCCTTGGTCAGACCAAAACACCACCAAGGAGCCACTGAAAACACTGGTGTTATCAGCGCTGCTCTAGCTAATAAGGAGAAAAATGACTACTGCTGCTGAACCCAGGACAGTATCCACCCCTTATTCCATACCATTTACGTCATGTTCAGATCCTATATTTTTCAATATACCACCACATGTATATGTATACATCCACACACACAGACGTAGGGAGAGAGATCA
>JARCZZ010011761.1:0-18290 GCA_030323915.1 Brotogeris chrysoptera | reverse complement strand
ACTGAAAACACTGGTGTTATCAGCGCTGTTCCAAGGCCCAAAAATCAAAACCACAGTGCTGCACCAGCTACCAAGAAAGAGAAAAATGACTGTTGCTGCTGAACCCATGACAGTGCCATGTCATTATTTTTGTCTGAACTGCATTTCCCTAGTTTGCAAATGTCTTTTGTGGCTTTGTCAAACATGCTACCAAAGCCAAAACAATATCCACTTATCTAAGTTACTCACTGAAGAAATTTGGTTTGGCAAGGTCAGCTCATGACAAAACCATGCTGGTATTTTGCACTGCTGATTACTATATGACAGATAAACAACTTGTTTCATTATCTTCCCGGATACCTAAATTAGGCTTAGTGACCTTTAGTTCCCTGGGTCTTTGTGGGTGAGATGTGTGAGGCTGATTTTTACCTTATAATGTGACTTCTTTCCTCTTGTGAGTGACTGAGAAACCAGTTCTTGTGGAATGGGTTATGACAGAAGGAAATAGATTTCTAGACCTATTATTCATAGTAAATGACTTTTTTAGGAGTGTAGGTAACAGGTCTAACCATTTCCTTACTAACAACACTGGATTAACTATTGCATTGTCATCATTCTTACTTGAATCAGTGTTAATTATTTAAGAGTACAGTAAATCATCTTCCCATGATCACATCTATGTCCTTGCATTTCTTAAATTACTAGTAGAGAGGTACCCGAATGGGAGGGCAGTATATCATGGATGAAAAAGAGTAGTGGAAAAGTGAAAAAAAACCCCAACCAAAACAATAAGCACTTTGAATTGTGAAATCAGGTTTCTAGCTTAATGCTCATCTTTCATACTAGAAGTAATGCCACCAAAATGAATGAGTCAGAGATGTGTGTTGAAATTGCCACTGAAATGAATGAGTCAGAAATGTGTGCTGAAATTATTCTGTACCAAAGACTCTGGGACATGGAATCTTAATTATGACAGCAGCTTCCTTAATACAAGAGGATTGGGATGCGAAACCATTGTATGTGAGACTAAAACAATATTTAGTCCTATTGCTGACTGCACAGAAAACCACGTGCCTCCCAGAGATCACAGAAGTGGGTATTGCATGTTATTTATGCTAATGGTCATTTCTCTCTGAAAGAGAGTCTGAAGGAAAGCTGTTTGCCTGACTTCTGATTTTGCCTAGCAAATCTTCAGTTTCTCAAATGAGCTGTTTCTGCTTATGCTGCTAAAGAGTTGGGCTCCTTTCAAGACATAATGCTAATAAAGTCACAAAGTTAGTGAAGGTTTAATGAAATTTATTCCATGGTAATAAGAAAGAATGCAAATCACAGTGAATTGGTCAGTGAAGCATGAGTAATTTAATGACTTGGTACAGCAAAAGGTGATAAAAAAAAATAATTAAAGGACACCTCTATTTATTATTGAAAATAAAGTTTCCAAATGCAGGGACCTTCCCTCTTGGCTATGTATTATTGTGAACTGAGTTGTTTTCTCAGACAGTCATTTTTAATTAGAAGGCATTATAGAATACCTGTATTTTTTTTTTTTTGTTGAATGCAATCTTATATTATAAAGAGGATCATTAATTTAAAGGAACTATAGTTTTGTAGTTTGTTTGTTTTCTTTTACAGCTGAGCACTACATGGTAGAATGTATGTCAGCATATACATTCTAGACATAGACACAGATTCTAAACTGGAATAGTACTAGTGGAAACTAGAAATACTATACAAATAGAACATACACATACATCCTTCTATAATTTTTTCTCACATGAGACACTGGACTAAAGTTAGTCCTTCTGCACATGTGGGAGAGGCAGGATGGATTCTGTTTTTGTGAAAGGAATCACTGAAGAGATGGATGTCTAGGAAGGAAAAATTGAGTCCATTATTTTATTTCAGTTTTGCATTGGCAAGAAGAGGGCAATGAACTTGAAGAAGCTATGGGTACATCCAGGAGACTTTGCAAAGTTAGTCGGAATAAACATCTTCACAGTTTCAAAGCTTGGCTGAAAATAAATTGAAACACAAGATTAGTCATAAATGGGAAATTGAAACATTTACATTTAAAGCATTTTTTTTTTTTTATCAATAATTCTTTCTTCTCTAATTTTTTTCCTCTTTGTTGCCATTTACTGCACAGAATCATCCAAAATCTTTGACCACAACTACAAAAATTCTAAATTTAGATATTGCAAGGAGATTCCTCATTAAGCTTGTAAGATGTTTTGAAGTTTTTTCCTTTATACTAGAGCCCATGATGAAAAGTAGTTTAATTCCGTAACAGAAGATAGAAATTAAGTCTTCAGATCATATGCTTTTATGGTCTGTTAGAATTCTTAAAACTCAGATTTGCCACTTGCTCTTATCAAGCGTGTTGCTAATTCTACTTGAACAGCCATCATAGTTCAAAGGAGGAAGAATAAAAAAAGATAAAGAAGTCCCCTTCTTTCCTGGCATTTCCTAGATTCAAGGATAGAGATTGTATCTCCTGAGTATGGAAAACCACGCAAACTGCAGCAGGAAATTTGGAGCTCAGATTTCTGTGCTGCCATTACTATAAACACATATTTGACCCCACTTGCAGTCAACACATCTCTTTATGCTAAGAAGTATTCATGAGAATTTCCATATGGAGACCCAGACATTGTCATCTTTAAAGAAGGTATATAGGCCATATGAATATCTTGATCCATGAAGCGGAGGGTGTATGGATCCTGGTGTATGCCAACCACTGTCTAACATTTGCCCACCCTTGTAGACTCTTTGGTTTCATTCCCCAAGTTGTCTCACCTAGGTAAAGCACCTAACACAGTGAAGTGTGGTTCTGTAATAGTGCTTTTGGTCCTGTATTTGAACAAATAATTAAAACCTATTCATTTGCATAAGTTAATTGATATTTTTTTAAAGCATCGACTTTATCCAAGTCAAACTAAATGCTTAGAACTTACTGCATAATCCATCATCACAAGCATCAGGGCAATCACCACAGGGTTCTCCTTTTTTGTAGGGTGTCGGAATTGAACTTATTAGATTCCCCCTGAAATAACAACATAAGCTATAAAGTCACAGTAACATATCTAAGGAAAAAACTTAATTATATGTATACATCCATGTATTACTTTATACCCAATACTCAGTTTTTCACCCCCAAATTTATATATTTATATATTTATTTACATATATATATATATATGTGTGTGTGTGTGTGTGTGTTAGGTTTTGGAAAGGTTTTGGTAGTGAGGCAGAATTTGCAAGGGTAGCTTCTGTGAAAAGACACCAGAAGCTGACCCTATTTCAGACAGAGCCAGTGCCAACTGCTCCCAGGTGGGAGCAGATCAGAAAGGGAGTGATAGAGTAGCTTAATGGGCTGCTGGTGGTCAGCCAAGGTCCACCCGCCACCAAATATTACAGTGTGAATGTGAAAATTAATTTTAGGTAGTTTATGAAAACACCACTCTGCTTTGAAATTCCCACTGCATATTTTTGGTATTAATTATAGTCTTCACTGTACTGTACATATTGACATACCTTTCTGAGCTAAGATATCAAGTAAATTGTGGAAAACATTTTTTTCTTTTTTTTTTTATTATTATGAAAACCAGAATTTTTAGGCAAATGAAGTTTAATCTGAAAATCGGTGTCACTTTTGTATATTTTATGCTTTTGCTCTTTTTGACTATTTCTTTGATGAGTATATTGCTGTCTTTTCATATTCCTAATATGGTCTTCAGACCTGTTCCTCAGATATGGGTGATATGCTTTAATAAAAATTTCACTATCTATCTCCCAACTAATTTTGATAATGTAATAAGAAGTTCTAGAATCAGAATCAATACGCACATGGGGCAGTACTGGCAGACATAAAAATATTTGTATGTCTTGTTGGGACAGAAAGCGACAGCACATCCAATTTGATGAGAATTGTACCAAACGACCTGTAGGTATAAGAATAAAAATCGTAAGAGGATGAAAAATATGCATTTTAAAATCAGTTATGTACAAGATGCATTGCAGAAACATTTGAAACCAAGGTAAGTCACTTTATTTACCCTTTGTAGTAAAAGATAAGTCCCACTTTTCTCAAAAGCCATTTTTTTTTCTCTGCTTTTACCCCTGAACCAAGTAACATTTAAGATATAATGGTAATAATTTATCGCACATACGTATTATGAGTTTGAGTTAAACTGTCTCATTTATATATGTTTTCATTTTGTATTCTGTGTCTCATGCAGGTGAAAATATGAGGTTATCAGAAGCCATTGTCCAAGAAATTCTCCGAGTCAACGGAACTCTGTAGAATGTAACAGTCCTATTCATATTTTCTTCTTGATATTTTAATAACTCTATTCTTCCAGTGTCTGAGCAATTTCCAGAGGTTGGACAAACAAGTAAGTTTCTTCCCTTTGTTTCTTCCTGAAGCCTCGAAACATCAATATCTTTAATCTTTACTCCATAAAGACACTTAGTCTATTGTTTTCTATTTAATTCTATTACTTTAAAAGTTTTCACCTTGTTTTGTCAGAATAACTCATATGACCATTGTACTTATTCCCTTTAAAGATAATGAGAGGGTAAAAGTTATTTAGCTAACATAGAAACATTTATATATTCTTTCTGAAATATAAAAACCTGACACCTACCTGAGTGTAATGGCCAATCACAGCACCTTGTGTTTTCGCTCCAATTCCATATTCAAAATTTTCCTCCTCATTGTACCAGGACTGAATAACATCTGACCATGAGAAAGGCCCAGTTGACATGAAGAGATTTTCCCCACATTGTACATCTGAAAAGAGAAATGCATGAGAAATGCAAAAAAGATACACATGTGAGAAACAGACTGCAAAGAAAGTATGGTTTGTATAGTAATTATCATCCCAGATGGGACAACAGTGTGTTTTGTTTTTTTCCAGTTCAGTGACATCACCCTTTGTCAATAAATACTGGAGTTGTCACTTGTCCAGTTTGCAGCATGGGCAGCTTGTTTGGCTAGTAGTTGTTGACAAACCTTCTGCATGTCTGTAGATAGCACCTGCACAGGTACACCACAGATTCATGACTATAATTTTGTTATTTGCAAATTTGGACCTTCACTTTTTGAACCTTCCTTCCCAGACAGTTTCATCCAGCACATGCAATTTGGTTTGTGCTGTAAACTGGGTTTAGAATCTACTTTTTCTGATAGATATTTTGAGAAACGATGTTTTCTTACTATAATTTCTTTCACCGACTGAAGAAAATGGGATATACCTCTGTAAAACTGATGCAGACTGAATGAGAATAGAATTGAACTTTTCTCATTTACTGGACAGATTTATACCTAGAATTTTGTCTTTGTTCCATGTACCAAAAAAATAATATTGTATATAAATGGCATCTCAACATAAAATAGAAAAAACAAAACAAAAACCCCAAACTGGTCTTATCTGCAATACATACGATATTATTCGGTTAGCATACATTTCACTTACTTGTTTTCCTCATGCTAGCAGGACTGTGTCTTAAAGTACATTTGTTAGCCCAGTTTTGGGCATTCTTTGCAGCTGGAGCATTCCATTCCTTAATGAAAGAATGAAATATTAGTCATTCAGACACATATCAATTAATAATCCTTATGAAGGAACAACATCTGGAAATTGCACTTCAAATTAGAAAAAAGCATATATAAAATAATTTTCTTTCCCTTTTTGGGGTGTAGGAACAAAGTTACTATGCATCTAGGAGAACAGAAACTGCGTAGATCGATGAAGAACACATCAGAATCAATTAACAATTGTGTGGCTCCTCCTTTTCCTTCTCTTTTTTTTTTTACAAAAGAAAGAGACATTGTTGTTCATACATCACAAAATTTTCCAGACTTTTTTTTCCACCTGCCCAACTTTATGTTTCTCTTGGTGATAGCTGTGCTCAAACCTTAATGAAGCTCTAGAGAGTGAAATTGTGGCTAAATATAATAATGTGACCTTGCATACAGTCCTGTATTTCTCATAGAGTCCACTATGCATTAAAAATAGATTTACAGCACACAGCTTACCATCTTCAACATGTTGCTGGCAGTTGGTTTTACTCCTCTCCTGAGAGTGTTATGTGTGTCAACAATAAGGTTTTGCTGATCTGCTCTGTTAGTCGACAGAGCATCGAAGTCTTCAGGTTCCTAAATTGAAAGAACATGTTACGTTTCTCTTTTTCATTTGAATGTAACTAAAACCTGTATCCTGTCTAGGAAATACTAAAATACCAACTAATATCAATCAAGGATGTGATCCTTGTGATGGAGGAGGTACTGTGATATGCTTTGCCTCCTAAGCATCTCAAGGATTTCTTCCATGTATAGTAGCACTTTCAGTGGTTCCACAACATAGAGCTTCCTGTTTTGTATTTGCCAGCCCTCTGTGGATGGGTGAGATATGCTGGAACACCTCTTAAATTTAGGCTACTGGATCAGACTTATTTTACTATTATTGTAATTTCCTTCATGAGGTTTTGAGGAAACAGGATCCAAAAATCAGCTGAAGACATGAATGTGCTTATGATATGTTCCAATTCCTCAGTATCTTAAACATGCTTATTGAAGGAGCCTATTGTTTAATCACAGGATCTCCTGTCACAGACCTCCTGTGGTACTTCATTAGGACATCCTACTGAAAAGAAAATGTGCCTATGTTTTTTATGTCATAGATTTTCTTCTGCTCCTGCCATAACTGATAGCATTTCTCAAAATTTTAATGTGCTTTCTAATTAAAAAATAGCTGTGTGAAGAACTCGACCTCCTCTTTACAGCCGTTCTCACTAGACTGCAGCATGGAAAACAGAAATTGAAGAATTAGGGGGAAATGTAGTCAGTCCCTCAGTCACATTAGTATTTCTGAAGCAGAAGTAGCAAACTTCACACTAAATATGAATTGGGAAGAACCACACTAAGTGTCTGCTGATTATGTTAGTTCGTTTAGCTGTTTGAAAGAAATCAGTGATGCATGTTGAGAGGATGGGACTGTGAGCAAAGAGAGAAACACATGGCTCAGGACCTGTAGGATGATAAAGGGGGAGTGTTAAATACATGCTGCCTGTAAAACTGTGGGGAATTAACAGGAAGAAGGTTAGTTGGCTAGGTTGGATGGGGCTTTGAGAAACCTGGTCTGGTAGAAGGTGTCCCTGCCTGTGCCAGGGGGGCTGGAATTAGGTGATCTTTAAGGTCTCTTCCAACCCAAACCATTCTGTGATTCTACGATCCTTGTGAGGTTCAAAATTCTAGATCTGTGTATTGGAACTTCTGCCAAATAGCAATCTCTGACCCATCATCAGTAACACTGATTCTATAGATTCTTTAGTATATAGGTATGGAGCCACCCTACTGCTTTGAAATTAAACAGACTTCAAGGATAAATGTTTTCAGTTCCTAGATATCTCATTAGACTCTTTCTGCATATGATAGTGTGTAAAGGAAAAGCCATATTCAGTCAGACCACAAGTGCCCAGGTCCCATCCAGATTTTCTGAGTACAGTGTCCATACTACCTCTGCAGTGGACAGAGGCATCACAGCTGTGAGACACAGGAACACCACCGGCAGAATCATCTCTGAAAAGTGAAGAATGAGGATTTAATTTTTTTTTTACTGAGCTTTCATTTCTCTCAATATATAATGCATCTTTCTGTGTATTGCCTAGCTTATACTCAAGTAACAAGATAAGTTTTCTTTCTTTCCTCCTTCTCTTCTTCTCCTATTTTTAGAAGTAAAAAAATAGCTATTTCTCCCTCTGAATATCCAAATTTCTATAAACCAACTGCTTTCTGCATCTCATACTTCCTGCTATAATCCTGGCCAAATACCTTCACTTAAATTCACAGTATATTTGTGAGGACCTTTGTGCTTCCCTTTCTGTAGGAAACCTTCTGCTTATTGCCAGACCGTGGAACAGCTGGGGTGAGATGTTGCTTTTGGCTTGTTTTAATCTGAAATGCCCCCTACTCCCCATTGCCTGCTTTGACTGGTCTGAATTGGTTGAAAGAGGAATTAAACTCCCAACCCATGCGCAGATCTCCACACTTAGGTGTCTGAGTCAGGATTTAAAACCCTTACTTAATGACCAGCACTGTGAAGCCTTGCATGCAAGCTGGGCAGAACTGGCTGGACCAGAACTGGGCCAGCTCTGGCTTCCTGGAAAAGATTTGTTTCAGAAAACATTTATTTTTTTTTTTATTTATTGCTTATTTTTTTATGCCAGCTCTTGGTTATGTTACAGGTAGTGTGAAATGACAACAGAAATGAGAGCCTTCTCTCATTAAAAAAGCAGCTATCAGACCCTTGACTCTACTTGCTTAGGAGCCTCAAGGTGCTATTCCAAACCACTATAGTGATCCAGGAGGTAATGCAAAGTAATTTCAAAGTTCAAGTATCCGACTGCAATCAGACATAGGAGTTATATTGTTTCTGCTTAGCTACCTTGGGCAGGCAAGCAGGTGACTAGAGTGGAGTTTACTTATTTTGGCATTATTCCCAGCCTCCCACTCCAAAGGAATTTATGGGCATGTTACTACAGTGATATATTATTAGCTTAACTTCTTATTTGGTTTTGAGGGGCTACAGGTTTTAGCTTTAATTTTTTCTTGGGGAAAGGCCATTAAGGTTTGCTGATCTATTCATGCTCAGCAGAACCCCTTTACCTCGAGGCAACTATTTTATATAAAACACAAGGTGCGCCAGCTCTTGGAGAACATGTGGGTAAGAAAAAATTCCTTTTTCTAAATGGTACAACAAGGGCCATTTTCCACACTAGCTTTTTTACACTGCACTGGAGGTGACTCACAGTCCCCATCCTGTAGGCAAGGATGTTGCTCCAGCTCTACTAAAGAACAGAGTGGAAGTGGACTGTGACTATGGGCAGCTGTAGCTCAGAGGCAAAAAAACTGGACAGACTGGCCACATCTGTACAATTATACTCTCACAGCCTCAAAATGGGGTGGCTTATTCCAAGTACTTGTAGTTGAGGAAAGATTTGATTAGTCTGGAGGAAAAACGTACTGGTAATTAACAGTGTAAGTAATTGATTTTCTGTTCTAGATATTTATTTATGTCTCTTGCGTTTAATTTTGACATCACCTGTGCTTCCCTGAAGTACTTCAGGATCACAGAAGTATTTTCTAACTTTTCTACCTCTCATTTCTCAGAGCAGTTACAAAACTTTGCAATGTATATGACCCATGTGTTTAGCAAGAAAAGATTATACTCCCAATAACATGAAAAGCTATTCTTTTTACTTAATTTCTGACTATAAAGTAAAAAGAGTTGGGGGTATTTTTAGCTGTACTCAAGTTACAAGCAAAACTGTGTCTTCTGAGTGCAAAATGTGATGATATGCAAATAGAAAACAACCTTTTTTGCTCTTAAAGTTTGTAAAACCAAATTGTTTCAAAGGAGAAATAACTTTTCATTGAAATTGTGAAGCTTTCTGTTTCGCAAAATCAAATGAAGACGCTGACTTAAAGACACGGCCAAAGTATTCATTCACTGTAATATTTTCTATGAATTAACTTTCAATTAAATATAATTGGTAATTTAATACATGATACAAGTTTCAAAATGCCATTGAAATGCTTTTTAAGATCTTAGCGGGTTTCCTGCTCCAAGATATTAACATACTTTTGGCAATCCCACTGATTTCAACCAAATGCTTATAGTTTATGAGATGTAAATTTAATTGCTCTGCATTAATTTCTCGGCACTGGTCCTAAAATCAATCTCCCTGTTCCCCTCCCTTGTTCCCCCTCAATCAAACATAAATCAGGACATGTGCCAAGTCTTACTGACTTTCCTGCAACTCCATCTGTGTACAGGGATCTGCCAATGAAAGATGGTGCTTTAGCATCCCTAGTTTGTATGAGTTTAGCAAACTTATGTGAATATGTTTTTCCCATCTCTCCTCCTAAAAAAAAAGAGATGTGTCCTAAATTGTTGATACAATTCAATACCTATTACAAAAGAACATCCTCATTATTATTATTATTATTTTGTTTTAGCTTATGTTGCACTACTGCCTCTGTAGTCCTTATTTTTCAGTAAATAAAATCCTCTTTCTGTGACTGTCATAAATTGTTCAAGAAGTCATCTGTCAATAGGTTGCATTTTAACACGTGAAAAGAGTTGTGATACTTTAAGCAAATAGATCAATCCTACCTTTTTGTTTCCTGGAAGATCAGAGGTTTCTTCTGTCCTTCTTCAAGTAGTTGTGGAAGTGACTGGGGTTCTTCACTGGAGGGAGATTTATAGCTCTTCTGTTTCCTGATAGGACAAGGTGACTCAGCGTCACAGGTATGATAGAATTCAAATAACGACCAGACAGAACTGTGCATTGTCAACTGCACAGTCTTCCAAGAAGGTTGTGTTCTGTTTTTATTTCCTCTTACCTCTTGTACTGGAAGAGGTGAAATATTCTGAAATGAGTTTTGTATGTAATGCACCTTGTACGTGAAATTTGCAGTCAATGTGAATGCCAGGTATAAAGGCTCTGTGCTAATGATTGATGCATCCAATTATAGTAAAACTTGATCTTAATCTCCAGCAATGCAAATAAACTCAGCTGGCTACTGAGGTGCCTCCACATTGACACCGTTGCAACCAAGATGGAATCTTGCTTATTGACTTTTTCGCAAGGGTAAAAAAATGTATTGGGTCAAGTTCCTGTTCATGTTATGGCTTCTTTACATCAATCCTACAGTGTAAAAGTCAGAGAAGGAGACAAAGATATATCTGTCATTGATACTTTTACCCAGTAGTGGATAAAGATGAAGAGATTATTGAGCACACTAACATTAGAGAGCATATTTGTTTTGGCGTTTCTGGGTGTATGGAATTAGGTGAGAATGGGTAGAAATACTGACAAATTAGGAGGGTATTTGTACGCTTCTTGACTGTTTCTGTCTGCATTTAGTCTCAAGTAATTGCTGACCAGAGCAGCCGTCATTGTCTGCTTTTATATATAATGTGGTTATTTTTCCATTTAAATTCATATCTTCCTACCTTGTAGTCACTCAGCTCCGACTGTAGTCTCTTGCAAAGTGTGCCTTCAGAGCAATCTTATGCTTTTCATTACCTGGGAAGCCCATACATTTGCTGTACCAAACAAAATGGTAGTGGTGTGTTTGTTGGTCTATAATTGCATAGGAAGGAGCCCACAGTTGGCAACTTGGGATTGACACCAAGTTGCAGGCAGCAGTCAATATGCTGGGTAATACAGCTGCTGTTCAGGTTAATCTCCAAAAGCTGAAGAAGTGATCTGACAGAAAAGATCCAAAAGTAAATATCTGGGAGAACTGATTATCTAGGGAACAGTTCTAACTAAAAACACTTAAGGATTGCTGGTAGACAACAAGTTGCATATGAGTCACTTATTCATTGATGACTTGCATGAGGGATTGAGTTCCTTCTCAGCAAGTTTGATGACGGTAAAAAACTGGGAGGAGTGGCTGATACCCTAGAGTGATGTGCTGTCATTCAGAGGGATCTAGACAGGCTGGAGAGGTGGGCAGAGAGGAAGATTTTGAAATTTAACAAAGGTAAGTGCAGGGATCTGCCCCTAGGGAGCAATAACCCCATGCACCAGCACAGGCTGGGGGCTGACCTGCTGGAAAGCAGCTCTGCTGAGAGGAACCTTGGGGTCCTGGTGAACAAAAAGTCATCCATGAACCAGAAGCAATGTGTCCGAGAAGGTCAATGGTAACCTGGATGAGCAGAATGAGCACTGCCAGCAGGACAAGGGAGGTGATCTTCCTCCTCTCCTCAACCCTGGTGAAGCCACAACCTGGAGTACTGTGTACAGTTCAGGACTCCATAGTACAAGATAGGTTGGAGGTCCTGAAGCAAATTCAATGAAGGGCTCCTAGAACGATTAAGGATCTGGGACTTTGTTCATATGAGGAAACGCTGAGGGAGCTGTGCCTATTTAGTATAGAGAAGGAAAGGCTAAGGGGGGATCTGACTAATATGTATAAGTATCTGAAGTGGGGGATGTCAAAATGATGGGGTCAAACTATTCTCAGTGGTAGCAGTTGATAGGACGAGAGGCAATGGGCATAAACTAAACCACAGGTATTTCCACCTGGACAAGAGGAAGAACTTTACCGTGACGATGATTGAGCATTTGAAGAGGTTGCCCAGAAAGGTTGTGGGGTCTCCTTCCCTGGAGATATTCAAGAGCCATCTGGACAGAGAGCTCTTGAGCTATGGAACACATCCTGAGCTATGTGTTCTAGGCAACCCTGCTTAAGCAAGGATGTTGGACTAGATGACCCCCAGTGATCCCTTCCATCCTCAACCATTCTGTGATTCTATGATTTTGTGATTCTGTGAGTCAACAGTGCTCCCTTTTAATAGTGAGGACTAAGCATGTATCACACTGTATTAGGCACTATGTAGAGTGAATACTGAAAAAAAACAAATATACCCGTGATTTCAGCACTTTTGAAACTGTTTTTGGACTACTGTGTTCAGTTTTGGAGTCCCCAAAGCTGCAAAGATTAACAAACTGGAGTAAACCTAGCAAAGGGCCACTATGTCAGAAAGGGGAAAGGTAGAGATGGATTTGTTCACAATACGGGCATGAGGTAAGGACTGCAGATTCCAACCCTGATGGGATATAAAGAAAATGTTTATAGTGAGGCTTGTGGTTATATAGTGGGCCTCGCTGAGGCCAACTGACTAGTGAGTTGGTAGTTTTTGCATACTTGGAGATATTAAAAACTGGACAAGGTGCTGAGCAATGTAATTTAACTTTCAAGTTGGCAATCCTTTGAACATGGTATTAGAACAGATGAGCTTCAGAGGTCTTGTACAACCAAAACTATTCAAAGGTTGTGTGATTTTTCTATTGTTTACACTGGAAAAGTACCAAATGAGACTTATCTTATTTTACTTGTTGACAGATATGACAGTTTAATTAATTACAGTGGAAACCTCTAATTGTTGACACTGAGAAAGTAAGTGTTACTAGGATAATTGTTATAACTGTTACTAATGGAAAAGGTTGAACTTTGGTGATCTGTGATTCTGGCAAACTGTGACTCCTAAGGTAAAGACTATAGGCTACTATGCAGCAACGCACTGCTAACTCATGTTCATCTTGTCGTCCATCAGGATACTTATGGCCCTTTCAGCAAGGCTGCTGCCCAATCACACAGATAGTAGCCTATGCTGGGCTCTTTGATTATGATATTATATCAAAACTCTTGGACTGCACATGGAGCTCCAGTTCCTCCTGTTTGTTGGCTTTGAGTTTGTACTTGCTTCCTGGGGTCAAACCAAAACAAACTTGTATATAAAGGACTCCTACCAAATCTTTTCTAGTGGAAGTACCATTGTCTCCCTTTTCACAGGGGACATGATATGACCTCACCTCCTCAAGACTCTTAAAGATAACTGATAAAATGTGTATCAGGGGTGATAAAGGGTGGTTATATCAAGTGTTTCCATCTTGACTGTCAAAACCATACAATGCATAAGTACAGGCTTAGAAATTGCCTCTCTGGCTCTACAGCTCAATCTATTTGTATTATTGGCCACAGTAGGGACCTTTGAGAGGAAACTGGTTTTCTGTTGAGCTCTCCTGAGCTTATTATGTACTATTTTGTTCTCAGAATTAATCTTAGTATTATGTTGAACTGAAATGCCTTCTTATTTCTAATCAGAAAAGTCTGTATTAGGCTTACTGTTAAAATAAGTTCTAAGACAAACATTTAAACTCTTGAATGTCTGGTAAAAGTTGACTTACTAGCCTCCCCTTTCACCCACCCATCAACTAACAGAGAAAATGTCTTTTCATTGTCATTTGTCTTAAATTTGGGAAATTAACTTCTTTGGTGTCATTGAAGCTAGTTAGACATATTTCCCATTTGAAGAAAAACGGACACTCTCGAGATGTGAATCATTTCATCCTGTATCACTTATCTAAAATAGGTTATACCCATAAAAGCCTACAAATGTCTGGTTTACTTCATTTCCTCTAAATAAAGCCTAGAGCAACTAGCGCATCTTTAGATTTCTGTATTGAAGGTGTTTAAAGGTTGATGAAATGCATCACAGCCACTGAGGAAGCAAAGTGGTCATGCACACAGAATACATGATTATCTAAACCTCACTTCACTAGTAAATTATATTAAGTCTCAGGCATTTATAAGGTGCCTGTATGCCTGGCTTTGTTAATTTAAATAGGATTGTTTCCTTATCTTTCGTAAAATTTACATGCCAGCTCCATCTCGTCAGTCAAAACCAATTTGTTTCCTCTCTTTGTTTTCTGACATTTTTTTTTTCACCCACTCTTCAGATTCTGACCGTGACTTACATGCTTTAATTGATAATTTTTGAGCATCTTTACTTTTTTATGGGAAAATGGTCAGTAAACATTTGCAGAGCTAATGCTGGATCTTCTTTGTTTTGATGCCTATAAAATATTTCAGTGTGGTAAGCTCGCACTAGTCTGTGGATATTGTTCTTACAAATAGGTCAAAACCATTTCATTTTGTCCTCATTAGCTCCATTTCTTATCCGTGTTTATCTATACCCCTCTTTTATTGTGTCTGGTAGCTAGCTATACAACCTCTAGGAGGAAAAACATCCATTTGTTCTCATTTGTACAGCATTGTCGACAAAGGTTTCTTAGCACAGAACAAGGTCCCAGAGGCTATCATAGCCAGAACATGAAACACTAGTAAACTATATAAAGTATCATACTTCAGATTCCTCTCACCTGTCTTGAGATGCCCAGATGATGCATACCTAGCACAGAATAGTAATCTAGAGTCTCTCAGTAGTTGTCAGAGACTAAGAGTCACCTTTCTATTTTCCCGTCTCAGACACTTATATTAAGTAAACTAGCTTCTAAAAGTATTGTCTGTTCTTGTTGGCTACAAAGAGGACTTGGCCTGGTCTCAATGCCACAAAAGCCTCTGAAACCCCACTTTCCAGAAATATTCCTGTATATCGAGGCAGTCTTCAAATATCTAGGTGTTCTGGGTTTTATTCCATAATTCCATTTCAAAATTGTAGAAAGAATTAGATAAGAATTAGATTTAGAAAGAATTTGATACTTTCCAGTGGAGGAAAAAATAATTGCTATTATAGATTAGGATTAATCTCATCTAAATTAATCAATCTAAAGGCTTGCTTTTAGTGTTTAAAGTGGCAGGTAACCTCCAGGTTCATATACTTAGAGACCAACCTTGGGTGATAACCCTGTTCACTGATTGAACAGACACCTGAATTAGTGATGTCAAAATATTTGAGAGAGAATTTTCACCTTCACAAGCATCAGATCTCTTGTTCAGCAGTCCTGCACTATAAATGGCTGGAGCTGTTTCATTTTCTACCAGTCACAAACCAAAAGCCTAAATGCTCATCTGAAATTTCATGCCAGTTACGCAAATGGAACAGTCAATAAATGCATTGCTCTTAAAGGCCAAAGGGACCTTCTGGCAGTTTTCCCATGGTATTTTAGACATAATTGGCCACATTATTTTCTCATGCTCCATATGACGAAAATGTTCTCAATTATTCAAGTGTGTAATTTTTTTATTACCCTGAACAAAAGTGTGTTCTTTTCTAGGTATCATCTGCATTTATCTCAGGGAGGTAATTCCTCTGTGAACAGTGTAACCTCAGATCACGCGCTTGATAAATATTTTGAGTCCATTACTGAGATTCCAAACTATATTAATAATCCTGAAAGAAACTCAATGCCTCAGCTTCTATTCCACCCCATTGTTGTGATTTCAAAGAAATGTTATGACATTAAGCACAACCATTGGAGAACAGCAGCCTGAAGGTTCCACTGTGTATCTCTAGGAATAGACTGGTTGCAAAGTTAATCACTGAGGCAAGGTGCTTCTATACTAAAGACAATACCGGTTCTTTCAAGAGTCAATGGCTTTTCCTTCCTTTTCCATCATCTCTAACTTCTACATACAGAGCACAAAGCCCAGGCTTTTCTGTAGTTCTTCCAAGAGTACTAAAGCCAGCAACTCTAAGCAAGTATGACTTAGAAGAAGAAGGTTAACCAACCTGTTTATTTAGTAACTTCAGATTTCTGCCATAGGAAATGCATTTAGCAACACTGCATTTATTTAGTGTTATGTTTCAAGGATCTGCTCTATTAGGCAGTCACGCAGAAAAATGCAACTAAAAATCAAATTAAACTTTTCTTTTTTACTTATCTGAAAGAAGCGTCCCCATATTCAGGGTTAAATGTCTCTTGTTGCTATTCTAGCAGTATAGCAAGTTTGTATAACAATATCCTTGTATCATACCATGCTTTTCTATAAGTCCTCATTTAGGTCTTTGGTACAGTTAATTTCCAGCATACCTGCTATTATAAATTTTGATTTGTGTCAGAATATCAAGAAGAATATATTAGATGTCATTGAAGGGAACATATGTGATAACCATTTTGGGCCTGGGAAAGATGAAAAACAAGGAGCATTCTTTGGAATTTTATTAATGTCTGGTATATATTTATTACCTTTTGTTGAACATTTAATAAAGAAGTGCTTTATTAAACACTTTAATAAGTGTTTCAAAATTCAGTATCTCCACTCTATATCACAGTTCACTAATCGAGCTCTCATTTCTCTTCTTTCTACAGGGATGTTTTAGTTACAGCCTCATCTGTTTTAGTTTAGCCTGATCAAACCCTGAGGTGGTCTAAAGCAAGAATCTGTTACAGAAATAGCAGTCTTGTGTTTAAGACTAGTAATGTATTCATTAAGAAAATAGACTTGGAATTAAAAATTAAGGAATCTGAGTAGAAGAAAAACTTGCTGCAAAATTGTATTTCTGTTTTTCTATATCCCTGTATGTGTTTCTTTATCTCTTCATGACTCAGAGAAGAGCAGATAATCCACTGGACAAGGGGAGCTGTGTTCACAGTGCAAGCGCATTTTGCTCCAGCGTCATGTGCTGCTTCACTGCCTGTGGTGGTGTATACATGTTATCACATGAAAGGACTTGAGAACTGAAGTGTTACATCTCTTCTTATGGCCAAAGCCAAGGTGTCCACTCAAGCCTGAATCCAAATATTTACTTTTTATTACATCCTTCATCAATGTGTAGCAGAACATAGGGCTCTAAGAACCAAAGAGCTTCTGTAGACCTTTTCAATATCTCTATGAACACATGCAGGCTTTTGCTAATTGTAGAGTAGAATTGCACACTGTGGCCTTTAACAGAAAGGGGAAAGCCACAGATATTTCTGCCCTACCTCCCACAAAACAGCCTTGTTTTAATATCATGAACAGGAAATGTTCAGGCACAAATTTACTACAGCTAGAGATTATAATAATTTCTCTGAATAATGTACTTCCAGCTTGTGAAACCCCAGTGTCTTTGGGAGTAATTTCTTTTCCTTCTATTCCTTCTACAGGTTAAAAATATATCCTGTTGCCAAGTACTGGACATGATTCCAGACAGCTTCTGAAATAATACTGTCTCTAACATCATAATAAATCCTATGCATATAAAGGTAATAAAAGCTGAACTTTTTTTTTTTTTTTTTTTTTTTTTTTTTATTCTTCCTCAGGTGTTCTCTGTTAATAGACCTACGCAATACAGGAAACTTAGACACTTCATCTACCAACCTGCACATCTAAAGAACTACTGTGCCAAAACTAAGTCAAGCATGATTACAATATAAGAAAGAAAGATAGATATTGCTACTGAATTGTGCATTTCGTTTCTTCTTAATAAGTAAATATTTGCAGTCTACGTGACAATGGAGCTGTTTCTGCCTCCTGTGTTAGTGGCTTACATAGACATATCCCCTTTCAATTCACTTGAACCCAAGATTAACTAGGAAATTTTCTGATGAAAGTAGTATTATAAAGACCATTAAGACCATGTTCTCTGAGTGATTTAGGTACCTGGAATGGAATTAATTTAATTAATTTAATTTAATTAAATACAGGCATTTACACTTGAGCATCTTTAGGACATTTTTTATTTTCTCTTCATGTTCACATCTAAACAATATCATACTCTATCCTGGAAGTACCTGTTTATCTTATGATTATTGAATAGTCATATTAAAGTTTAATATTTTTAATTCTTCCTGAAAAAAAAAATTAGCTAATTAATTAAAGAGATACTAACAGTCTTTTTAAGATAAACATGTAAAGAAAAAGCTGAAGGCAATAGGTGAAAGAAGGAAGGGGATAATATATTCAAAGCTGGTGTACACCCCTGGAGGGCTAACCTTCCCTTCCCTTCCCTTCCCTTCCCTTCCCTTCCCTTCCCTTCCCTTCCCTTCCCTTCCCTTCCCTTCCCTTC
>JARCZZ010011760.1:2696-21841 GCA_030323915.1 Brotogeris chrysoptera | reverse complement strand
TTTATCCACCGAGTGGTCCACCTATCAAATTGATGTCTCTCCAATTTAGAGACAAGGATGTCATGTGGGACGGTGTCGAACACTTTGCACAAGTCCAGGTAGATGACATCAGCTGTTCTGCTCCTGTCCATAAGTTCCAGAGCCCCATCATAGAAGGCCACCAGATTGGTCTGGCAGGATTCCCCCTTAGTGAAACCATGCTGGCCGTCACCAAGCACCTTGTTGTTTTTCATGTGCATTAGCATGCCTTCCAGGAGGGTCTGCTCCAAGATTTTGCCAGGCACAGAGGTGAGATTGACTCTTCTGTAATTCCTTAGGTCATCCATTTTCCCTCTCTTGAAAATGGGGGTTACATTACCTTTTTTCCAGTAGTTGGGAACTTCACCTGACTGCCATGATTTTTCAAATATGATGGACAGTGGCTTAGTAACTCCATTTGCCAGCTCATTCAGGACCCAGAAATGGATTTCATCAAGTCCCATGGACTTGTGTACATTCAGGTTCCTAAGATGGTCTCAAACCAGATCCTCTCCTACAAAGGGCCCAGGGTCTTCATTCTCAGAGTCCCTGCGTCTGTCTTCCAAGACTTGGGTGGTGTGGTCAGAGAATTTGCTGGTGAAGACTGAGGCAAAGAAGTCATTAAGAACCTCAGCCTTCTCCAGATCCAGGGTAGCCAGTTCTCCTGGTAGCTTCCGGAGGGGGCTCAAGTTGTCCCTAGTCTGTCTTTTATTTGCAATGTAACTATAGAATTCCTTTCTGTTACCTTTCACATCCCTAGCCAAGTTCAATTCCGACTGGGCCTTGGCTTTCCTAACCAGGTCTCTAGCTTCCCAGAAAACATCCCTGTGTTTTTCCCAGGCTGCCTATCCTTGCTTCCACCTTTCATAAGCCTCTTTTTTCCCTCTAAGTTTCCTCAGCATCTTCTTATCCATCCAAGGAGGTCTTCTGGCCCTCTTGCTGCACTTCATTGTTATGATACTATAGAGACTGAAGTATTAATAGGCACAAAAAGGGGATAGACAAATTCATAAAGGAAGGGTTCATTGGCAGCTGGTAGCCCCAGTTACTAAAGTACTGGAGTTTTGAAGGTATGCCCTGTACATGCCCTGCTCTTGCTTCTTTTAATATGCAACACACTCTTGGAGGACTAGTCCAGCAGTTTTAATATTTCTTTAATTTTGAACAAGAGGCAGCTAGGATGGCTTCAAAGATCACAAGACCCCTGCCACCTCTCTCAACAGCCAACTTTGCACTGCATTGATAGGCAAACCACATCTAGAAATTGTTTTTTAAGCCATACATTAATAGTAGGAGTAGTAGTAATAATAATAATGATAATAACAATAATAATAAGAAGAAAATAAAAATAATAATAATAACAATAATGATAATAATAATAGTAACAACAACAATGCTTGGGAAAAGCTCCAGTCTGAAAAAAAACAGCAAAACCTAGCTGGTTACCCACTGGATGACATTTTTTTGCTGCACACCTCTCTCTACCCACCTCTGGTGACATCCCTTAAGCATTCGTTAAATACGCATAGGTGAAGGGATGGTTTCTTTAGGTGAAACGCTATTGTAGTTCATGCCCAGTCGGTTTCTGACCTTCCCATTCAGATTGCCAGCACAGGTGTTAATTACTGCCATCTGGGATGGTGGCTTATGCTGTGAACACCTGCCATCCAGCAAATATACTGAAACCCCAATTTGTTTCACATGGGTCAGTGAGCACCACGTAGTAATGACTTTGGTATTTTTCTGGGTTTCATGCGGCAGGTGCAATTCTTCTAGTTTCCTACTACAGTTATCAGCTCACTGATGCACCAGACCCCTGAAGGATGTTTCCCAATGGGTGACACTACTTCTAGTTATATGATTTCACTTCACATAGCTTTTGGTTTCTGTCTGCAAAACAAGTACCTTTGTATTATGAACCATATGCTCAAAGGAATATTTTAGAGTCATTTTCACATAGCTTTTTGAGAAAGCCAAGACCATCTAACGTTTTTAAATTCAGCCTTCGGTGTAACAAGAATCCTGCAGGAGTTCACAAGGATTGTGGGATGCAAAACTAAGGACACAAGGGCATAATGCAGAAAAAAATAGAAGTAAAGCACAAATGAACTTACGGTGCTGACTGATAAATATGAACTCTCGCAATGTTGCTGAGAAGGCAGGCACAGAAGTTCGATGAGTCCTTTGAGCTGATGTAACTCATGCAGCTGCCAGTTGTGCAGTTGAAAAGCTATATTATTTTTTAAGTTAGGAGTACTGCAAAGCAATATATTTTCAGGAAGGAATTTCTCCTGGCCTCTCTGGTGTTTGTCATCCACAGTAATTTTGTCAACATCAATCGATGTAAATGATTCTCCCAGCTCTTTCTAAAAAATGTAATTAATGCATCCAATGAAGGGAATATTCTAGTCCCTACCTTTTTTCAAATTAATTTCTGTCATCCTTGGGACATATCTCTCTCCCTTTTTTCGCTACCACAAGGGATGGAAAAAGGACCGTTAGTGAAGCTCATTAAATAGAGGAAAAAAATGATTGGAATTTGCATTTTTGAACATACATCTCAGGCACAGTTCACAATACTTAGTTAGGTTAAATTTTAAGAGAATTTCTGTAACTGTTAGTACCTATAGAAATATTAGTAACCTCTGAAATGTCAAACACATGAACTGGCTTTGCTGTTCCCTATTGCCTGACCATAATATTATCAGAAAATATCAATCATCAAATGACACTGTGGAATTAATAATATAACATTGTTAGAAATAGCTGTAGGAACACCTCTTGAGAAATTAAACACAATAGAATGAAAATTATTCCTTTGAGCTATTTGATGGATATTGCCCCATTTATCTTTGAATGGAAGTATTATCTTCTACAAAGCTATTTTAGTGAGTTCTACTGAAAGAATTTATTTCCTGTGAAATCTGCAATAAACTGCAAGATCCACTCACTTCCATCCTCCTTCCAACATATATAACCATGCTTATGGGTTCTCTGTATGTTACTAGAGTGGAGAGTGAAGAGCAGTCAGGTTATCAAAAATCAGTGTGAGGATAATCTACCTACTATCTACTTTGATCTGCAAGTCTTTACAGCTGTTCCATCTGCTTCATCGTAGTTAATTTTAAGCCTTGTACTCAAGAATAAGAAACAGCCTGGCAATACAAATCTGACAAAATTGATTAAGAACAGAAACATCTTAGTGCACTTTAAAATTAATCCATAAGGAATCAAAATTTGGTGCAATTAACTTAATCATTCCATTTCCAAAGTTGCTTCTACAAAGTCTGCATGTTAATCTGTTGGAATGGAAATTTGTTTATAAAGGGGTATGTGTACACTAACACATAAGGATGGTCCATAAATAGCAAACAGTACTCAAGTGGATCTATTCTGTGCATTCAGATTTTGTTTTCAGAGAACCAAAAATCTCACATACATTTCATAAGTTTAACACATATGCAACAATTTTAATTAAAAGCCAGGCACAAGCATTAAGTATTTATATTTTCTTATTCAGAACTTATATATTTGGGAGATGAAGTGATAAAAAGGCTTCTTACACCATCGTCCCTCCTGCTTCATATATAAGAGGAACAGCTAAAAGAGGGATTTGCAGACTCGGTGCTGATCACTAGCCAGGGTGTCAGCATCTTGTGAGTTTTGGAAGTTGGTATAACCTACAGCAATCCCACAACCACTCTGCATTTTCTGGAGATGACCTGATCACCTTCTGTGCCCTCAGCATCAAAAGAGTAGAGGTCATGTCTGCCACCTCTTGCCTTGTCCTGAGGCAGCCCAGGGGCTTTCCTCCAGGCAAGGAATGAGGTGTCACCTGTAATTCTTCACAGTTTTATCAAATAACCAGCGTCTACCTGGTAAATTGAGAATACTTGACTGAGGTTATCTCACTGAAGACCAAAGTATCTCACTTGGAAAGTAAACCTTAGCAAGCGTAACTCCTTCTGCCCTTATCACACTCAGGATTGTGCCCAACTTAACACATGAGCTTTTGATGCCTGTGTTTTCCATAGGAAGCCTTGGCTCAGAGTTAGGCATCTGCTTATGTGTGTTTCCAGGTAAGAATGACTTCCAAACCTAAGAGCTGAGATGTACACACATACCATGAACTCCAACTCTGAAGTACCTTTGAAGAATCCTTAAAAAAAATAATAGCCCTGGAAATGCCTTGCAGCTACTATGCAGTCCCACAGCCTTCCACCAGCAGATGCACAGATTTCTCACATTGTTTAATGACTGCTACCCACTCTGGAAAAAAATGCACTCTTCTGATGTGCAACTATGCCTAACTGAGATACAGAATAAAATAACCAAACATAGTAACCCGCCTTTTTTCTTTAATGAGGGGCTTTATGTGTCAATTTTAACTTAAAAGGAGTAATGTGCTATGTGGGCCTTTGAAAACAGATCTTACTAGCTGAGAAGTTTCTACTCAAGTGTAATGTTTATACTTCTTATTAAACAACTGTGTAAATGTGCAGTTATGGCACACCTACCTGCAACTTCATGTACTAATGTGTAGATTGTATATATGAGATTGTATATAGTCAAGTGTCATCACCACTAATTAACACCAATACTAACCCATGAAGAATAAACTTTCACATCAAATGCAAAGTAGGATATTGGGGACCACTTAAAGACACCATGCTACATGAGTGACTATTATCTTCATTCTTACAGCATGTGTAAGCTTCATGGTAAGAAATGTGGGCACTGGATTCTGCGGTATTTAGTTCTGATTTTCATTAAAGGTATAATGAAGTAGACTGGTATTGTTTGGGGCATTCAAATAACTCCAGCTAGAGTATAGGAGGAGAGGAAGGGTAAACAGAGGAGCTGGATGGTTCAGACTATTTAAGAAAGGGCTCATCACTGCTAGGCTCTTTCTGTGCCTCTGCCCTGGGTCAGCGTAGACTGAGGAGCACACTTGCTGCACAGGAAGCCAGACAGCTCAGTGATCTTGTTGCATCCCCTAGAGGTTGGGTGACTGCAGTAGCTGAGAATTGTCCACACCCATGAGAACAAAAGGTTGGGGAGGAACTAAATCCTTTTTTTGCTTTCAAGAGGTGGCCAGGCTGGATCTGGAGTATTCAGAAAGCGACACAATTAACTTACAGTGTCAGTGCATTTCCTAGAAACATGCCCCTTTCTCACAGTCCTTGTTGAAGTGATTTTCCAACCTTAGAATTCCCTCCAGAGCATTTTGCAGCCCACCATAAAGACAGAGTAGAGGCGGATGAGTAAGTGTGGAGGAGGAATGTTTCTAACTACACTTTATCCCCATATTTCCAAACATAGCATGGATGGAGCAGCTCCAGGTCATGACAACTTATTATTCAGAGTGGCTTTGTGTTGTCTCCAAAGAATGATCCCACCTTTAGCAAACTGGCAAGCAGATCCCTCACAGTGAATGCATGGGATTTGAAAAAACAGAAATACAGCAGTTTTCATAAATACTAACAGAAAAAGGAAAAAAAATAAAAGGTCTTTTGAATACACCCAGTAGCAATAGGAATGGGGTTAATAACTTGTCTTTCTGGAAAGAAACACAGAAGTTGAAGCTTCATACACACTTCCAGTGGAATCTGTAGCTTGAATCTAACAACAAATGCATGGCAGATATGGATTAATAATAATTTTGAAAACCAAATATGAATCTCGAGTGCACCATCTGCAAAATTCTTGTGCTGTTTCCTAAAAGGAGACTGTTGCCTTGTAGGGTAGGATTGATGCACTGTTTTCAAAAGTATCACCTCGAAGTCTATAAAAATATCTTACTACAAGCATTTTTCATTAGCCAGTAACGTACTCTTAAAAATGGATATTCAACCAAAATTTCTCACAATCAGTGACTGGAATTACAAGTTATAATGATCTTTTTAAAATAAATGAATAAATAACCTTCATAAACAGTTGCCTCTTCCAAAAGAGGTAAATCCTGCTAATTTACATCTACAGAGGGAGAGAGGGAGGGTGCAGGTCCCTGGAGGCAGCTCCTCTGGCACTGAGAGATAGCAGAGCTCCCCGAAGTGCCTCAAAGGGAGAGATGGCTATTTACATCAACAAAGAATTAGCCCTTTCATGTTTGTTTTTCACCCTGGTTTTCCACAAGATCTAAATCTATCTGTCAGCAATAGAAAATCTTAATAGCTCGTGTTCAAATGTTGCTAGCAGTTCGTTTTCTCATTTGAATAGGGCATAAATGAACTGCAAATATCAGCTCATAGCTTCCTGCTCTTACTCTCCCCTCCTCCCCACTCCAAATTGCAGCACTTCTGTTTTAGGTGTCCAGTTTAATCCAATTCATCTTTGAATGTTGCATATGCAACTCTTCCTGGGAGTCTTTTGTTTATTCATCAGTATGCATGTTCTTCACTCTTTTTGCTTAGCCATTTCTGAGAGAATGAAAGGTGTGGAGTCGGCTCAGGAACCAGGGGGAATCATAAATCAAATCCTTGTAAAAGACACAGTCAGATGAACAGAACAGCTGCAAAACTATAGCAATAATGTGGTCGGGTATGCAATTTTGTACTTAAAAATCCCATTTTGAGGACCGTAACTGGACCATAGGAATGTCACAATAATACATCGCAAAACTTTGCTTCCTATCAAATACAATTATTTCTGTCACTTATGCTGGTCCACCTAGCCTGGCTATAAAGCAGCATATCTTTTTAAAAAATACTCTTACTAGTAATATTTGTCTTTTTATATTTAAAATAGATAAAACCTGTTGACTACGAACAGCGCGTACAGAGCAGTGTTTTTCACTGTTGCTCAAACTGCGTAAGAGCCTCCTTGGCCGGACCCGTTGCTAAACTGGACACTGCCTTTTCCTCCCCGCGGGATCTGGCTTTGCAGGGGCTACCTGGACTGCAGGGGGGTTCTCCGGTTTCTTTCCCAGACAACCGGCTCACACGCCTCCCAGTCCGCAGCTAATCCAGAGTCCCTGCTGAGCCCTAACTCCGCTTTGCCCAACGTCCCGGGGAGGCGGCGGCTCAGCATTGAGGCATGCACGAACCGCTCCTTGTCTGCGTGAGGACGGGGGAAGAGACGCCCGGCAGACGCCTGATTTCTTGCGCGCTTTCCTGCGCTTTCGACCCACGACCACCGCTGCCTGCACCCGCTGTGCCCGGAGCCAGGGGACGCCTCCGCGATGGAGAAAACTGTGTCAGTCCGTCCTCCCCGTCCGCTCATCATTTCTCCCCTTTCACCTTAAGGCCCCCTCGGGCGGCAGCACCCGGCGCTCTCCCATTCTCCCGGCGGTGACCCTCGAGCCCCCGCGGACGGCGCAGCGCCCCAGGGCCGGCCGGGGGAGGGCTCCCAGGGGAAGGTGCGGGCTACCCCGTACCTACCTTCCGTATGGACTGCGGAGACGTAGGTCCAGTTGTAACGCTTGACGATGTCGAGCATGGCCCTGGCTTGCAGCGTGTCGGACGGGACAACCCTGAGGAAGTATTTATACAGAGTTTTGTCGCTCAGGTCGATGCTGGTGGCGGAGTAAGCGATCTGGGGGATGTCGAAGAGCTGGAGCAGGTTTTGGACTTGGATAGCGACCGAGCTGGAGCCGGGGCCGATGACGCCCGCGATGGGCTTTTTCACTCTGCCCTGGGGCTGGGGCTGCGAGTCGGAAACGCAGCGGGTGCCTCCATCCCGATCGTCCCTGATGGAGATGAGGGAGTCCCGTATAAACTCGATGCTCTGCTCCAGGGCCACAGAGGAGTGCCAGCAGGAGTCTCGGATCTCGCTGCCCAGGGTGATGTTAGGCAGCAGAACGGGGTCAGCGTTAATTTTATCCAAAGTGTGAAACATGGCTTCGACTCTCTGGATGCCGTACTGCTCCCGGATTTCCCCGCACTTCCTCTCGGGCACTTTCTCAGCCGGCGGCTGGTGATGGACGGAGAAGAGGGCCCCGATGATGACATCCCCGTCCATCCGAGCTACTGACCGCTGCGAGGAGGCTGCAGAGAGAAGCACCCTCCGCCCGACGCTCCTGGGCAGCACGTCCATCTCCAGGAACAGAGCAGGGAAAAAGACCAGCAGCACGCCAATCATGGTGTTGCACGATGTCATCCAAACCCAGGTTATGAATTTCACGGGCTCCTCTTGCCTGCACATGCTTTAAGGGCATGTAGGAAATGGCATGCGCTTCCCCCCACCAGCACCCAAGTTGCTCCAAATAACATCACAGCGAAGTCTTACAGCATCACTCTCGGAGGTGCCAAGGCAGCCGTCATCCTACTGACTTTTAACCTGCTGGTATAGAAACGGGGGTTTAAAGCAGGCTTATCGGGAAAGCCATGTCAAACCAGAGCTCCATAAAGCAACCCCATACAGTTCCGTATGACTGCTTTCGCAAACACCCAGGGCAATTTGAGGGGTAAGCCTCTTGAAATGAAGTTTCAGGAGGGATTAACATATGTCTTTATTTGCCTTCACATACTCGGATATGTTAAGCTTATCTGATCCCTCTTATCAAGCCGAGACAGGTGTTCCCCGCACCTTCCGCCGGCACACACACACACCCGTCCGCCCGGGAAGGCGTGAGAGTTTCCCGAGGGAGTTCGCCCATCGGACAAGCGCCCTAGCACGGCCCCGGCGGCCCCTGCCCGGGAAATGGGATGACAAGTGCTCCTCTTCTCACATTCTGACTACTGCAAGGCATCTTCCTCAGCTCAGGAATTTCCTTGCCAGATAAAGGGGTGAAAAGACAGAGCGAGCAATATGCCCTGCCAGCGACGGGAAATGTCATTTAAAGGTCAGCGCAGGGAGGAAGAAAGGAATTACTTTACAGTTTAAATTAACTTTTCCGCGTGTAGGGGGCAAAACTGTAATTCCGCTAGGCACACACACATGCAAGCAGGCTTAAATACATACTAGTTACTAAGGCAACGGCGGGCAGAGTCCTGATGTGCCTTACCGGCACGCCTGCCTTTTGCAGGCGGGCTCCGGGCGGTCACCGGCGGCCAGCCCGGTGGCTGGGCTTGGAGGCTTGAAACGCCGCGGTGGGAAACGGAGTGGGCGGAGTGGCTGCCCCTGCTTCTACCACCGCCGCAGCTGCCGCCCGGGGAGCCGGGAAAGGGACCCCGCCGGGCCCCTGTTGCACCACGGCGCAGTCAGCACCCGGGACAGCGCCCGGCAGCCCGCCCCAGCCCAGCCGTTTTCTACCCTGCTGCCTGCTGTCCTGCTGTCACCTGCCCCGCTGGCCCGGTACCTCCCTGTCTCGGTGCCCCCGTGTCCAGCTATCCCGGCCCCGCCACCGCCGGCTCAGCCCCCCAGCACCGCTGGGAGCTTCCCCCAAACTTCTGCCCTCCTCCCGGCGCTGCGGCCGCGGTCTCATCGCGTGCGCACACACAACTCGCACACACACCCACGCTGAGACACGGACCCTGTTCGCGGCACGCACCATCCCGGGCTAGCCGCAGCTCCCCCGACCCTGCGGAGGGCAGGGGCGCTGGAGCCGAGGCCGCGGCGGTGCTGCCCACCGACCGGCGCGGAGGGCTGGAGGCGGTCACGAGGAAGGCGATGCTCCGAGGAGAGCCGCCGTCCTAGCTGCACACACGCCCGCAGGCACAGTCGCCTGAAGTCGGCTCCCCGGGCAGCCCCGAAGCCCCTCTCCCGAGCGCATTCTGCCTGCTCGCCCGCCCCCGAGGCAGCCCCACCACTGAGCCCCGCGGCCTACTTGGAAGGTCCCCCCGGGCTGTACCTGGCAAGGCAAGGCGGTGGCTCCGTGCCCGCTAGGAGCAGCGGGCACCGGCGGCTCTCCGGCCGCCCCAAGCTGGCGCGCTGGCAGCGGGGCGAGGGCTGTGGGCTGGGCGCTGGTGCCCTCTGTCTTCAGCACCGCACCAAAGCAAGGAAAAAAACAGGTCATCCCGGGCTCATCCATTATCTCACACGGTAGGATCAGTCATTTTCCCCCCTCTCCTTAATTTCTTCGGCTATTGTCTTGTAGGCGAGTAAGGAAGCCTCGTCTGGAGAAGGCTGCGGCTGCAGGAGAGGTGTTTCCTCTCACCTCCCGCGGCTTGTAATTCAGTATCTTCTCGCCACAATCAGCAAGAGCGAGAGGAAAAGCAAGAGATTGTTGCTGCTCGAGGGGGACCCAGAACCATGCTCGGGAGATCCGAGACAGTGAAATGTGCCGGTCTGCTACACGGGTAGGGTTTTGCTATTAAAATAAATATTTATAGTGAAGGAGAAGGAAATACTGCAACAAGATAAATCACCTGTAAGGGAAAAGGCATTGAGATTACAGTTTTCAGGTCAAGATGAATCAAATGAAGCACGTGAGAGGCATGTCAGATTAAAATAATACCAGATTGAATATCATAATTCAAACGACCTGCTTGCATCCCTAACACAGGTCTCGGGTGTTTTACTTGACTGTAGGAAAGTTAAAGTTAGAATACCTCCCCCCTGGGAACTCTATAGATATTTGCCCTACTTTTGAAAGAAAGAGGCAAGGACAAACATTTAACTATTGCTTATTCAGAGACGAGTGTGCAGTGAACACTGCCTCAGGGGTGTCTTCTCCCTCTGTCAATATTTGAGCTTGTTTTACTGTCACACAGCTAGCTGTTTGCCTGCGCTGTAGGTTTATCCATGAGGCATGTTCATTATAGAAGACCCAGGCCAGAGATTTGCTGGTGCCCACTTTCCCTTCAGGTCATGTTTCCCAGTGAAGGAGACAGGGGCAGAAGGGCTGCCTGTCCTCTGCCTCTGGGTATGAGGCTCACCCAGAACACTACAAAGCCAGCCTCAGGCAGCTCAGCCAGGACTGGGCCTGGAGAGGCTATGTAGAGGGGAAACAAATTCCCCTTCATCCACACTTTAATAATTAAACGCTAGCCTCTGCCCTTGACACAATGAACCTGCAGCACACCAGCAAATGATTCCAGCAGTTAAGTAAAAGGTTTTCTCCACTGGCTCTCTCAGGGGATGCTTCTGCAAATGCTCCCATTGGTCCTTCCTAACATTTAACACCCTGTAGCCTTCATCCCCTCCAACCCGGCACCCACTAAGACAGCAGGTCTTTCTGCTGAGGCTCATGCATGTCTGTCACACAGAGCTGTTCTCCCTCCTGTGACAGTCTAAGCTTTGCTGAGACTGAAGAGTGGGTCAGAAGGTCCTGATGCCCAGCCACGGGCTTAACTGCTGCCTCTCCAATCCCTGCAGCACCAGGTACAAGTAGGTAGGAACTGGTAGAGTTCTGGGGCTTATGAGAAGACACCTGGGATGTCATGAGGCCTTAGGAGAGGTTAGGAAAAGAGGGCACTGGGACTGCAGGGCCTTTGATATTCCCCAGATCAGGGGGATGAAGGCAGTGGGATGGCTCTGGCCTCTTTCCTATATATCCCAATTCTGCTCCAGCCCACAGATCCAATACTTCTACCCTCAAGAACAGTTCATGCCATCAGCCCTACTGCCTTCCCAAGTTTCTTAACATATGACTCCTTTATAACCTGGTAGCCCCATCCTTGGGGCACTACACAGGACTGCATTTTTTTGCAGAGATATGAATTGCCATCAGACAAGAAGATCAGGGCAAGAACAGCATAGGAGCTGGTGCTGGCTTGTACGCAATGTTTATTTTCCATGGGCAATTACCTGATGTTTTTTTGAATATTTTTCCTTCCTGAAATGGAGGAAAAGGGAACAATTTCCAGTCTCCCATGTAACACAATCTAAAAATCACTTGGCAGTTGATTGAAATATTTTGATGGCATCAAAAGTGTTTTGTTCTGTTTTCCTTTAAAACATTTTATACAGTGTAGGACAGTGTATCATTATTTCTACTTCAGATTAAATCAATCAGCTTAAAATGGAAGTTATGTTCCAGTATTTCTTTAGAACTCGTGGTTTGTTTTTTTCTCTCCACAGCAGACATACTCCCATTAAATATTTTCATCAAAATAACCTCTTTCAACAGAACATTTCCTACTGGAGAAATTCTGGTCAGCTGCAATGAGAAAGGCCAATGTATTGCAGAAAATGGTTTGAAAGGAGGGTTGTTTGGGGTAGCAAAGATTGCAGCTTGGAAATCTGGTTTGCTATGTCCCCAGTTTTTGTTTTCTTAAACACAGCTCCTCTCTCCTCTTTTTCCTACCAAGAGAGAAAAGTCAAGTTACCGTCTAGTTGTGCAGACTCTCCAGCTAAATAATTGGGGAGATTTAAAGCTATTCTGCAAGGATCAATGCCACTAAAATTATACAATTTTATTTTGCCTTGGAAACAAGCAGAAAGCTCATGTGTTCCTGTCTGAAGTCAGCTAAAATATATACTAGCTATTTGATAAATTGCCTATAGTCCTTTCTATTCTGCTCACGCAGATACTTTCCTTTGAAGATTTACAAAAGCCACCTACTATATATAAACAGTGTGCACGCCAAACATGCATAGGTAGCCCTCTGTAGTAGATACTGAATTGTTCGCTCATGAACAAGGATTTGGAGTCATCTCATCATCTAGCAGGCTTGTTCAGTCAAAACAGGGATTTTAATCTTCCTAATATATTCAATACATCTTCTCCTTTTCTCTTAGCAAAGCAAACATTTCTCATAGGTTTTAATTGAAAACATGTGCCATCTACAACATCATTTTCACCCTCTTTCTCATATTTAAGCTCTTAAGTCACTCTATCTGTTAAGAAACAAAGCAACTGCATTTTAACATTTTTGATTACTTACTGCAACTGCTAGGAAGTGAACATTAATGGATCAATGTCAGCATATATGGTGCTTCATAAAGGTCTCATTGATCAGCTGTTCCTTGAATTAGTAGATCCATCAAAATTAAATAGGATTAACTCATGAAATTTAGGATTCTATTGTAGTTAGAAACTAGCAATACCTTCTACACAAGCCTATGATCATATGGGGTTACCCTCCCCTGCTCCTTTCTAACCAGCATAGATACCCCCTTCACCCCAAGGAGCCCTAGAAATTTGAAAGCTTCCATCACTAGTCATCAAATATCCTCTCATTCCTTCTCTCAAGTCACAGTTATCTTGGGCATATTTTACAGGCTTAGGACATTTCACATCCTTTTAAAATAACCAGAATTTCTCTTCAGACATTTAGTCAGGAGAGAAGTGTCTGCCTAGTTATGATTTCAAATGTCTCTCAAATAAGTGTGAGATCCAAATCAATGAAAAATTCAGCATTCCGGAATGTCTTGTAAATTTTTTACACTCTAAGGATTATAGACTCCATGAAGTGATGAACAGACTCGATTTATTCAGACATTCAGCATTTTTCATCTCTGGCTAGCAGAGCTGTTAATAAGCTAAGATTAATTCTTTCTACATTTTTAAGTAAGCAACTGATTGCTTTTATAAAACTCTCAGCTGAAGTGCTTTGTGCTGATTGTTAAGGAGAGAGACTGGAAAAGCATGCTCCAGAAGAGAAAGTGTCTAGCCTCGCATCAGGAGAACTCGTCTCACAAATGATTTCTTTGCTATAAACCTATGCTGTCCATGCAATGACATGGTAGCCAAAAGTAGCTGTTTTCCCTTCATTAAAGAAAGGGCACATACCTCAGAGTGGAGAGTTCCTGAGTACCCACTCTTGTGAAACCAGGAATGAATTTTGGAGCTCTGGTGGCTACGGAGGTGCTCCCAAAGAGTGAATAAAAAGTCAACTGAATGTCTCCTTTGATAAACTACATGACTATGTGGTCCTGGATAAATAACCATTACTTATTTCTTAAGTGCAAAAAATGTACTTAGGGTGCCCTCTAGGACAAAATGCTACAAAATATCTAAATGTCCTTACACACACCAATTCTATCCAGCTCAATTAATTTTGATAAAACTCTTGCTATGAAATCCTCTGATTTCCCTGAAATCATCCCCTAAGAAACAACCTGAGTAAATAGATAAATCTGTGCTGGGACTTGCATACAAACAGGCTTATGCTACAGCAGGCCAAAGAGAAAAGTGCATTTCAAAGTCAAAGGCCCACAGTTCCTGAGCTTCAGACTATCCATTTAAAATCCATAAACTTCTAATTTAATTTGGGAATGCTGGTCTGAATCACTCTGGCTGAAGTTGCCAGACAGGGACTTGGGTAAGTGTGCAGAGAGAGACTACATCCTGGATATATGGGCTTTCATATGGATTAACTGGACAGGTCTACTTCATTAGATTACAACTAACGAACAGGACAAGGAATTTAACTATAAATCTACTGTATGGAGAAAGATTTGTTTCCCACTCTGTTTGTGGGAAATATAGCTAGCTGGAATTTTCTACTGATTTTCAAGGACAGCTCTGTGTAAAGCCATCTGCAGGAATCCAGTCTGCTATCACAGAAAACTGCTAACACCTACATATGGAGAGAAAGTCCTTGCTGTGTAGATGAGGGAAAGATGTTCTTGCTCCCTCCCACCATCTCAGCTTTCAGGCTGGAGCTGCAGGCCAGTAAGCCCTTACACTGCAAATTTTAGTTACAAAAGGGACAAGTAAATTGGGAAGATGGAAAGTTTACTCCCAGACTGCACTATGAAACAACACTGCACATCTCTGCTCAGCTCAGAGGGAAACCTGCAAGTACCCCGTAATTTCTGAAATTTCCCCAACGACTACAGGTAGCACTGAAGAAAACAGCTCTGTATTGACTGCCTGCTGTAAAAAGAGAAAAGGAAAAAGTCCCATTGAAAATCGCAAATGTCAGGGTTGGAAAAGGCTAGCAGTCTTTTTCAAATGGGAATATTTTAAGCATTACTAAAGAATCAAAGGAGGTTTTGCAAGTATCAGTTGAACAATCAAACCATGTGTAACAAATATCTGACACATTTTTAAGACTCTTTCCAATGATAAAATTAGTGGATCAAAAGTGTAACTTACGCTGAATGCTCCAGAACATCACTTTTCTCATTTACAGTCTATTGGTGTTTTTGTAAGCACACAAGTACGAAGAAAGTACACAAGATACTTTACCAGCTTCCATAAATACCTATTTTTAAAGTCTGCAATAGCAAATAAAGAATAGGAGAATGGATTGCCTTAAAGATTACTAGGATTTTGTGGTGACTTTTAACTGAAATGGTCTAATTTTCTACCCTGCACCTTCTTTATGCATTTACATTTGATCAAGATGGATGGAAAGAATGCCTATAAAATCACTGCCATCAAACTGGTTGGCTTTTATTCACTTTGCTCTCACTACAACTTGGTGTAAATAAACTCAGAGGTGTCAACTAGGGGAACTTCAGGTCTATTGTTCTAGTTGCACAATCATTTTTATTATTTTTCTAAATGTAGGTAATTGACAAAATAGCACAACATTGCATAGTTAATAAAATAATAGAAGTCTGCTGGTTTTGGCTAGGATACAATTCATTTTCTTCATAGTAGCTAGCATAGCCTGATGTTTTGAATTTTTGCTGGAAACAGTGTTCATAATATAGGGAACTGATGGCTACAGCAGCACTTACACAGAGCCAATGCCTTTTCTACCTCTCATACACGCCACCAGGGAGCAGGCTGGGGTTGCACAAGAAGTTGGAGGGGACACAGCCAGGACAGCTGACCCCAGCTGACCAAAGGGATATCCCACACCATATGCTGTCATGTGCAGTATATAAAGCTGGGGGAAGAAGAAAGGAAGGAAGGAAGGTGGAATGTTCAAGGTGATGGTGTTTGTCTTCCCAATTAACTGTCACATGTGATGGAGCTCTGCTGTCCTGGAGATGGCTGAACACATGCCTGCCCATTGGGAAGTGGGGAATGAATTCCTTGTTTTACTTTGCTTATGTGCACTGCTTTTGCTTTACCTATTAAACTGTCCTTCTCTCAACTTAAGAGTTTTCCTACTTTTACTCTTCCAATTCTCTCTCCCATCCCACTGCATGGGGAGTGAGTGAGCAGATGCGTGGGACCTACGTCCTGGCTGGGGCTAAACCATGACAGTCACATGTTTTAAAAGGGTTTAGAAGAAAAGATACATTTCGAAGAAGATCTGTGGTTTGAAATACATTGATCTCTAGAGATATGCATAGGTGAATTCAAACGGGTTGAGGTGACATGGCTTTAACCTCTTTTGGATTGAATTGGTCTTACTTGGGTTATATAGTGTATAAGCATTATGGAGTGAGCAAAGTGGGTGAACATAGACAAAAGAAAACCTTGTCTAGATTCACATTATGCTGAATGAGAGATAAAGAGGTATTGGCAATGTTCTGCCTATTTTAATAGACACAGAAACCCATTCTACACTGAAAAGGAAAAGGGATCAGATAAGTACTTTTATAACAATGCTTACATATTTATACCTGTGCTCACACTTTTCATACTTTGGTCTGAACCTAATGGTTCAGTCAAGGAAACATGACATACAATACTAGGTAATACTGTATTTATTTTTAATACATAGCTACTGCTTAAAGCAAAGTATACAGAACAAGAATCTGATACTCAAAAATGGCATGAGGATATGGAGTGCAAACTTCACTCCTCTATTTACAAATGTCTTCATGCATTTATTCAAAAACTTACTACCACAAAAGCACCATACCTACAAAATCAGAGGCTAGTTCAAAGCATTTAAATTAGTTCTCACTAGGTGTTTACACATATTCTGGTATCTGTAGTACAATAAAATCAAGAATAATATTGGAGTATATATGCTTCTTTAAAGCACTTCTTTTATTAAAGTCATCATGAGGAATTGCCTTGAAAATAGAATTTGCACGCAGACTTTGTAATTTTGACTTTCTGTCCAGGCAAAGCATTTATGGAAGCATTTCATTACTTCAGGATCTATTAGAATCATTGTTATACCTCTCTTTATTCTCACTTCCCTGATCATTTCCTGCTGTGGTTTTGGTGATACATTAGTTGCTTTTTCTCTCTGATTTCCTTCTGGTGAGGTGGCTGAACTCTTTCACTGGCCCACTGTCATTTCAGGGGTACTAAGACCTTCATTCTCACCAGGGGTGTCTAGCTCCTCAGCCACTAGCTATACCTCGCTGGTCTTTTGGGTGTTTCAAATCCCAGTTCCTCCAGAATCAGGCTTTCTTACTCTTGTCCAGCTATGCAATTCTACTTGACTTGACACCGAGTATAACACACACACAAAAAAATGCCTTTATTGACTCAGGAAAACAAGCATCAATCATAACACCACCACTGCTGATGAAATGGCTGAGATCCAGCTGATCCAGAAAGTTGAATTCATTGCCTGTGAATGCTGGTCGTCAGTCAGTATGTTTAAATGCTTACTATATTACATTTCCACCAGCTCTTTTTCTTTTGCCGCCCATTATCTAACTAGGCAGTACTTCATTTATATCTCCAGTCCACTCATCATTACCTGCTTATATTCGGTTCATGCGTTAGATCACAGAGCTTCAAATATCATACTTGGACGCTTGCACTCCTGCATATCTTCCTCATATGTTCTTATAAATTTTTTGCTGAGCAAGACATAGTTACAAGACACAGATCCTGATTTTCTACAAACATTGGAGTAACAGCATTCTGAAATATCTGACCATCTCATTGAATTGGATATTAAGAGAAAGGATGCACCTAAACCCATTAGTTTCTTTAAAAAATATTACTTACATGTAGCCATAGTGTTGAACGGAAAATTATCCAAAAAGCAAGGCCAGAAGCAGGAAAAAAACCCAAAGAGAAGAATCTCGCACAGTCTTAATTAAAGAACACTTTTATCTTTGTTGTTTAAGGAAATACAGCCAGTGTGTTTACTGTGCCTACTGCCTCCACAGACCCTCCCCCCGACAAAATACCAGAAACAATGGAAGAAACACCAGTCTGCCCCTGGTGAAAGGAAGAAGGAAATCTGAAAAAGTCTCAAATTAAATAAATTTAAGTTTTTGAAGGTCAGTAGTCGACTAGAAGAAGTAGACCTACCTACATACCCACACTGGGAGACACACAGGTGAAATAACCAGCAGCTGCAACCAGGTGGCCAGCTAGCACAGCCCTGAGCCAGCCACAGAACAGGGTGTCTCTGGCTCCTCATGGAACCACTAATCCTCTCATATATGTGAATCGTGTATAGATGATGAATTGATACTCACAAGGTGATTCCTGTGACTTGATAAGTAACAAATAGATGAAAGGATGGAAGAATACTTGGCTGAAGTGCTGCACTGTTATATTGAATATAAAGCACATAGGTGACCAACAATGCACTAAACTAAAAGAACTCACTTAAAGGAAAATTTCTAAATGGCAGTTAGTTGTACTGATTACAGAATATCCGCATATTCACAATGAGAAGTCTAAAACAGAGTGTTCTCATGCTTTTCAAGAATACGTTGTGTAAGCACATACTAATTTCATGGCATAGCCTTTTATTTTTATTCCAGAGGACAGATACTTGATGACTATATCATGTGCTTGATTTTACAGCATATGCTTGCTGTGTTTTTGTTTTCCTTTTTCTTGGCAAGAGCTTCTAAGAAGACTTTTTCATCATCATTGCACTTTTTCTTTAGCTGCAAAGCATAAGTCCCCAATAAATTACCCCCAAACAGCTCAACTAATTTGACAGCTGCTGTCACTATAGAAATAGGCAGCTATTGTTTTCCATGTCTTCATTTAAATTCACCAGACACTTGCTAGTGCTGCATATAAACATCTTAATTCCTATTGTGTTTCTTATTTCGATATAGTACCTGCACTTAGTTTATCTTCTTTGCCTCATGTTCAAACCTCAGGAAACCGGCTTTTTCAAATCTATTATTAGATCTCTCAGCCAAATTGAACATTTTATGTCTTAGCTGGCTTTTATTTTTCTCTAAATTCCAGTCACTGTCAACAGAGGCAGTAAATCTGCACATCTTTCTTTCTTCTTACTCTCCTTTACCAGAAAATGCAGTATGTGCCACTCAAATAATTTATATCATATTTTCAACCTATTTTCAAAATCATCCTAAAATTTGAATGTTCAGCCTAAATCTATGTTAAGTCTTCCCCATTTGCTTTCATTTTTGTGGCTACATGTAAATAGATTGATGACACACTTGTAGAACCTAATCCCAAAGAGTATTTGGACATACAAAAACAACAAGGTGGTTGGTGACAGCCAGCATGGTTTCACTAAGGGGAAATCCTGCCTGACCAATCTGGTGGCCTT
>JARCZZ010011756.1:0-24510 GCA_030323915.1 Brotogeris chrysoptera | reverse complement strand
CCAGGCTGAACAGCCCCAACTTTCTCAGCCTGTCTTCATACAGGAGGTGCTCCAGTCCCCTGATCATCCTCTTGGCCCTCCTCTGGACTTGTTCCAAGAGTTCCATGTCCTTTTTATGCTGAGGACACCAGAACTGCACACAATACTCATAACATTGAACCAGTAGGAATGCAGTTGGAGATACTGGGGGGAGAGGAGAGGGAGGAGGAGTAAAATGTGTAAAATGAAATGTGAAATGTGTAAACTCAAAGGTTTCTGCAAAACTTTGGAAGTCTGTATGAATTGGTAAACATGTTTCTTGGCTGCATTTTACGAATGCTTATGAAAAGGTAGTTGATAGGATACATGTTACATATCTCCTGTATTGCATGGCTGTTCATTTGAATTCCCACCTTTGCCCAGCTTACCTTCTGCAGATTCTGGGGCTAATGGTTTCTTGGTGAGTTTGCAAGAGAAAAGGGAGTTGCCACTCACAAATAATCACTGATTCACCTTTTTTGTCCTGAGGGTTAAGCCCCTTTATTTAAGAAGCATGATATTTAAAAGGTACTAAGAATTTTATATGTATAATTCCAATATTAAAGTAGCTATAAGTGGAACCTAGGAAATACATTTTCTGTTACTTGTCTCTATCTGTTTCTCCCAGTTTCATGTCAGTTCTCATCAGCTTTGTTTTTTCCCCATGCTATGCAGGATGCAGGTTATGGCTGCCTTGAGAGACAAAATGAAGGAAAATGATGATGACTCAAAGTAAGGTGTTCTTGGGAAAAGGATGGCTGGAAAGGAATGGTCTTTACACAGTTTTCTCTGACACACTTCTACATTACTGCATCGTACCTTTCTTTAAAAGGAAGCTTCTTTATTCTAGTTCTGACTGAATGATATACCGTCCACCTTCTGGCTGAAATCTGCATGATCAGAACTCTTACACCCAGGGTGGATTTACATCTGAACCAACTAATCTTTGATTACAGAGATCATAATTTTTTATTCACTAGTGAGAACTGTTTGTAGTTAAGAGGTTTTTTGCCTTTAATACACGAATTACCTGCATTTATAATAGCTGAGCACATATTACAGGCTTGTAACAGGGTTTTGGTGCTGCTTTCCTGCCTTCATTAATATGTTGTGTAGAAGTTTAATGTCCTTGAAAAAGGACAGAAATTTTTGATCATGTTTAGAATCAGCTTTTAATTTCCTGCCCAATATTAGCAGGTGCACACATCTGAAGCATAATATAAGAAATTTAACTTCTGTCAGAAATACAGCTGAAAACATTGCATTGTCATGATGTCCCTGCCCCATGCCAGAATTCAGGAGGTTCAATTAGGCATTCTCAAGTGGCTAGGCTTCTGTGATGCCTTTTAAGCTCTGTGATTTGACATGTTAGACAGACTTAACTGAAACTGAGAAACTGAGGGAAAATAAGGAGGCTATTTGGCTCTTACAACAGTACTTAGTATAATTACTGTGAAAAAAAAATGCAGGTGGGGGAGGAAGGGAGGGGATTGGGGATTTTTTTGTTTAATGCAAATATCCTTGATTAAAACATTTATGCTGTTGACTCATTAATACTGAGTGTATACAACTGTGTTCCTTCCTTAGACTGCTGCTGGAAACTCTGCAAGACATAGTAAGGCTCAGTGAGGAGATAGTTGCGTATCAGCAGGTGAGTGGCAGTCATGGCTTCTATTGCAGTTGTTCAGGTCAACATGATGGGTGCAACTGCAGTTTGAAAGTGGTAAGATTGCATGGGTCTTTTGAAGCTAAGTGTGTGGCCCAAAAGGTGCAGTGCCTACTGGTGTTAAAATTACTGAAATTATTACTTAAAGTGAGTATGTAAGAAAGTCTGTTTCTAGAGCTGCCCCTTAACTGCTTTTGTGATTGGATTTGCATTTTTCAAAATATTTTGGAGCCAAGAGCTTAAGAAATACTTTTTTTTTCCTTTTTTTTTTTTTTCTTTTCCAGCAAGCACGTGAAAAGGAGCAGGAAGTAGCTAACATTAAACAGCAAAGACTTTGTAAGCATATTAGCTATACTGACTTTGTTTTATGTTTGAATGTACAGTTCATGTTTTAAGGTTCTTGTAGCGATATTAATTTACATCTGAAGTAACTGCCAGACTCTCAACATGGTTATAAAACTTCTGAAAAGAGTAGGAAGTACTGTAAAAATGAGCTGGTGTGTTGTCTACTTGAGCATGAGACTGACCATTAGAATGGGAGACACAAAAAGATTCTCAAAGAATGCGATGGTGGTTTTTTATTAGTGTAAGCTCCCCAGAAAATTACACATCACTTAGTAATTTAAATCAACATCTAAAGTACCTTTTTTTGCAGATTGCACCTTTATGAAATGTTTGCAGAATAGGGGATGGGATTTACTTGCAAAGAACCTTTGTACCTATGTTGGTATTCAGTAGGCTTGTTAAAGTGGGTCAAGTTTAGATGCGGTCAATCTTCGGTATGTATTTTCTTGAGTGTACCTACTGTCATATGACCAGGTTTGCCAGCAGTCACTGTGTTTCGTGCATACAAAGTGGTGTGTACGTTGACAGTAGTGAAATTAATGCAAGGAAGTATCTGTCTTTTTAGAAACAGTGAACACCCCTAATATCTTCAGAAATAAGGGGAGGGATGCTGTGTCAGCATTCTCCCAGTGGATGAACTGCCTCTAAATAGCTTTATTCAGTCTATTTTTTAGCCTGGCTTCCTATAGAACACTGGTAATATTCACTGATGTGGTACACATACATCTTGTACAACTTTGGAATTTGGTTTCAGTCAAATTTGAAAAAGGGGTAAGGATCTTAAACAGCTCTGACTATTAAAATTGTGACAACTGGAGGCGAGATGTAGAACAGATACTCGCATTACGGTCTGCGTCTGATGAAAATAAGAGGCAGTGTACAAAGTACTTTCTGTTTTGCTAGCAGCCAGGGAAACAATCAGTGTACTTTGGTACCAGGTACCCACAGGATATGTTGCCTCTTGTGTGAAAGGAATAATCTTGATATATACTGGGGGGAGGGGATGGAGTGTAAAGTTAAGGGTATTGTAGTGGGAGCGTCTTGTGAGGTAAAAACCAGATCTTTAGTTCTGCTGATCACCTTACTACTCTTCAACACTTCATTTTCCTCATAACGGAAAAAGTACTAAAAAAAATCGGAAGCCAGAAACTAACGCAAGTCCGTGACATGCTGAACAAACTAAAGCAGGAACAAACTACTAGGGAAGTGAAAATGATGGAGGAGATGCATACTGCCTACCAGAAAGAGAGAAAGATAACTTCAGTAATTCAAAATGTATTTCAGGTAAGGCGTTTCAACTTTTAGAAGCCAGAGTGCAGTTTTGCATTACAGTCACGATAATATAGTGTCCGATAAACGCAACTTTGGGCAACATTCTGTTTTCTAATGACTTATACAACAGTAACAGAAAAACTGCTGTATAAAAGGAAACTTGCTTTAACGGTTGCAAGCATGAAATTGTCACAGATTTTTTTTTTTAAATAATTATGGAGTTTCAAGACAGTCTCAGTCTGTCTTACTCTTTTGTTCCCTTAAAGGTATAAAAGAAATGCATTTTCTCAAAGAATGTCTGTTAAAGCAGTGGCTGTATTTCGTTATACTAAAAGTCAAGTCACCCCTACACCCCCCAAATCAGTTCCCCTATCTCATGGTTAGCAAAAATATATAGGTCTTAGTCCCATGATACCACTGAGCCAGGCTGCTGCTCCACACTCTGCCATTCTGACCACATGTGCTTTCTCTGTGTTGCCCACTGCAGCCTTGTGAAAGCCTTGGCCTGCAACAATAGCCCATCTCCAGTAGCTTTCTGTGGTGTCTTGTGGTTATCCTTTTGGTAACCCTTTTGGTATCAGATGCTGTAGACTAGCCTGAATCCATGTAGCTGGCTGGCAGGTCATCTGGAGTGTGGAGACACACGAAGTGAGGAAGAAAAGCTCATGGTTTGGTATAGGGTGGAGGGGCCTCCTGGAGCATCCTGTGCTCAGAGGGGCACTTCAGTAAAGGTCACGTATGCTGTGATGCAATCAGAACTCTGCCTCTCACTGTGGGACTTGTCCTTTCTTCCTTTGCCTAGCCACACAAATTAGTGACCTAGGTACAAAGATGGGAGGCATACTGAATTTACACAGTAAATTGCAACTGCAGTGCTCTTGAGTTTATCTGCAAACAGGTTATGAAATCCCAGTTTAGCATGCACAAAGTTTATTAAAAATATTTAAACTGGGGAAGAGAGAGGACATATTGGGGGGCTTCAGATAAAGACAGGATGTAATCACGGCCTGAATTTGGATGATTGGAAGAATTTCAGACAGAAAAGCAAGTCGCATGGTTTTGTATTGCATGCTGTCTACTACTGCCTTGTGTTGATAACTTACATCTCAAATTGAGAACATTTTAGCGGGGTTTAGACTAGGTCTCCTGGTTTTGTATTCCTGAGATATTCCTGAGATCTTCAGAGCCATAAGTGGAGCAAATCTTTTATTGGTTAACTTTAATAATTCCCTTTTTCAGTCCAGAATGGCAGGGTGAGAATGTCAACTGTGGTATCTTATGTTTGAGGCAAACTTTATGTGTTAAAAACCCAAATCCTCTAAATTCCTATGTTTAAAATAGGGGTAGTGTGCAAATACCTCTGGGGAGTTCAAAACACCAGTTATTTTTTTTTACCTATGCATTGGCAATAGGATCTAAATTTCTTTTCCTCTTTGCCCCATCCCACTTACTTCAAATACTGTTGTGAATTTAAAGGGCTTCCAAATTTAAAATTAAAAACCAGACAGATTTTGAGAGAATTTTAGTGGGAATAATCATTTTTCATGGCTTTTTTTTTTTAACCAATCTTCCTTTCTTACAGTGCATCATAATTGGAAGCAGAGTTAACTGGGCGGAAGATCCTTCTTTAAAGGCAGTTGTTCTACAGCTTGAAAAAAATGTCTGAGTAGGGAATGGTGGTCTTTAATTTTTTCATATAAGGTGCATACTCATTCAGCTAAATTTGATAATTTAATACACATTATGAAAACAATTTAACATTTGTCCAGGTGTCTGTTCACTGAAGGGGCTGAGAATTTAGTCACACAACTCTTTGAAATTAAATTTAGTTCCTGGTATACAGCAAATGTTTGAACAGGAACCATGGCCAATGAATCTATCTGAAAAGACTCTTCATAGCTATCCTCTCTCAAGTTAAAAGAAGAATTGATACATTTCAAGGTTTTATGTAAAATTCAGCTTAACCCCAGCACTGTGTAAAATCCAAACTGGAAGATGAAGTCAGATCTTTGGGGTTTATTTTCCTTCTTTTTTTTTGTTTTTTTTTTTTTTTGTTACTATTAACACGTTAGGTATGTGTTTAAATTTTTATGTATGCTCAATTTTACACTGAATGTTTTATACTCATAGCAACCACTGTGACTGTGGTATGTGCTGCTTAGTTACAGCCCAGTTTCCAGCATTGGATACAATCCGTGCTTGCCATCCCACATAGCAAAATATGCCAACGCTAGGCAAAGTGCCGGTAAAGGGATGACTTTGTGCTAAGCGCTATTTTAAATTTGACTTTTCACTAGATAGCCCGCATCTTTGTCTTATGCTTGACAAACTGAGCACATCATAGCATGTAGTGTTAAAACACGGTCGCTTTTAACTTTGTAAGTGACTTTTTAAGTTTTCGGAGGATGGGCGGAACGTGTTCTCATCCAATAAAGATAACACGCTGTTTTTGTCAACGCTGTGCAATGAATTTTGGTTCGTACCTCGGCACGGGCCCACGCCCGGGCATAGGCTCACGCCCGGGCATAGGCTCACGCCCGGGCATAGGCTCACGCCCGGGCATAGGCCCGCTGCGGGCGGAGCCTCGGCCGTTGTGGGCGGGGCTCGGCGCTGCTCCTCAGTCGCCGGCGGCGGAGCGCGGTGGTGGCGAGGGGTCGTCATGGGCAGTAAGATGGCGGCGGCGGCCAGGGTCGTTCAGGTAACGGTGGTCGCTAACGGGGCCTTCGGAAGGGGTGGTTGGGGCCAGGAACCCGTCTCCGCTCTGAGGCGGGCCTCGCTTCGTGTGTTGCCCCGAGGCCTGGGGCGGCCGGCGCCTGAAGAGTGTCAGGGAGGCTGGTGTCCTTGGCGCGGGGGGGGGAGACGCGCGGTGGGGCCCGCTAGTTGTTGGTGCTGGGCTGTGTTACCGAAGGATGCTGTGGAGCAGCCGGCACCATCTGGTGCGGTGTGCGGGAGGGGAGGGGGCTAGCCGGCAGCTCCTTTCTAAGCCATCCTTCTTCAAGGTGAAGGTGAGACGTGGAGTGTTCTTGAGAAGACATGTTTTAAGAATAAGCAGCGTGGCTTCGGCTACAAGCTTTATAATTTATAGGAGGTTTTTTTGATGGAGGTAGTCAGTTTCGTCCAGCCAGCTGAACAAACATACAGGCAGAGCACAGCTGGTAAATCCATGTGATAAAATTTGTTTGAATTTGTGTGGGCGCAGTAGCAGTTTCCATACACACACATACAAACTGCAGTGAAAAAAGGAAGAGACCACTTGTTCCTGGTCTGGATATTAACAGTGGAGGAATACCTTTGAAGTTGACACTTCTCCTGGGGTAAATACGGAATTTAAATAGGTAGTAAGTGTATCAGTGGTGATGCAGAAAGCAGCAGGATAGGAGTGGTGGTTTAATACATTGTATGTTCCATTTTACTATTGCGGAGGTAATGTGTGTCTAGAAATACATTTTACTGTCATTGTTTCTCCCATGCCTTGCCTTATTCTAGGTAGTAAAGCCACATACTCCGTTAATTAAGTTCCCTGACAGATTGAGCGGTCCCAGACCTAAAAGTAAGTATTTCAACTATAGAGCCAATCTGCACCACACTTTTTTTTTGTGTTAACTGTTTTATTTAAGAATTGGCACACAATTTTTCCATTTCAGCAATGCAAGTCAACTGATTTTAAGCAGTTTCTGCAACATGGTTGTTTTAGTTGAAGGCAGCTCTTTGACTCTTCAGACTATATGTGGGAATACACGTAATACATACATGACTTTATTTCTTGTTCAAGGCAGATTCCATTAGATTTCTGGTGTTGTTTTCCCATTTATGTATAAAGTCCCATATTTCCAAATACTAATATTTGACTGAAACAATTATGCCCAAGTCAATTTGTATTTGCAGAAATTATGTTGCATTTTCCTCATCTTTTCTTAGTTGGAGTGTGTGCTGTCTGTGCTATTTAAAACCATGATTATAGCCATGCATTTTAAAGAGCATTTCCTGTGCTACTAATTAATGTTGAGAAAAAAAAATGTAATTGCAATCTTTTGACATTATTTTATACCCACGTCTGTGTTGATACTTACAGGATTCCCAATACTGTTACATTTAAACATCAAAGTTACATGAGCAATAATTTGGTTTAATACTCCTTTTGAGTCAGCAAAGCATTTGAAACTAAAGTAGGATACATCTGAAGGAGCTCTGCTTCAATATTCTCACTCTGTATAAATGGTACCACACCACAATACTTGCCACAGCATTATCACATTTGTGACCTAGCTTTAAATTTATTTTTTTCATTAACATTCCAAAATATTTACAGTGCACATCGAAACTCTCCAGGAACTGTTTTCTGCAATGGCTTTGTCAGAATTCTGTCTGTTGTGCACAGTTCAGTCAAATACCCCACCTCTCATGCCAGTGAGCTGCTGTCACAAGAGGCTTGAAAACATGTTGCTCACCTCCTTTTTATGTCTGCATTAGAAGATTTTTGTGACTATATCTGTTAAGTATGTTAGACTTTTCTACCTTAACCAGGTTCTGTCATCTCACTGGTATATTGCAGTCTACCTCATTTTGCTTGGATGCTGTAGGAGTAACTGCATTTCAACTTACCAGGCTGTTGCTTCTACATATCCTGGCAGAGCTTTGCAGCTAGAGATTGAACTTTCAGGGCCTGGGAGCTTGAAAGGCCAACCAAATTGTTACCGTGTTACTCCTGCAACATGATGGCCTCCAGCAGAGAAGGGGAAGATGTAGTATTGACTGTGTCTGAGCTAAAGCAACAGCCGTTTAAGTCTGGTACTTCTGAGAGTTGTCCTTTGGTGTTTTTAATTGGCTAATGCATGTACTCCAACTACACTTCAGACTGAAACATACAATTGAGGAAAATCATTGGCAAATCTCTAGAAATTTTTGCGGTGTGTGGAACAAATTTGGAGGAACAGTTTCTTGGTTTTTTTTTCTTGTATAGGATGTGTTATTTCTTGAAACAAAAATACTTTGCCTCTGTTCAAAGTATGCTCCTTCTGATGGGCTCTCATCCTCCATGCTTTTTGGGACCCTCCATTGTTCCTCAACCACCTGATCAACTTGGGACTTTCAGATACAGTCTTATGACAGAGAACTTCTGAATATGCCTTTCAGGGGTGACTTTTTTTATTTTTATTTTTATTTTAATCTAGTAGTGGTTCAATCACATTGCTGAAGGTGTTTGATGCTCCAATCCTGCCATTGACTCAAGCCCACGATGGCTAAAACTGTCTCCTCTCTTGTGTCCTCACTGGCCTTGTTAGAGACAGGAGGGATTGAGGCAGGCAGCACTGTGGTGGTTTAACTCCTTGCATTCTTTGACTCATGCAGTCTTGATGCTGCATGTAGTTATATAGTCCCACACTCCCAGCTGTTTAGATGTTGTGTTTGTCTGGCTCATTTTTCAGGAGTACTGAGAGGGACTTCCCATGGGAGTTTAATACTTTATCAGGTGTTTTAACCTTACATATAGTGCTCTGGGTGCTTATGAAGTAAGCGTACTGCTGTGAGACTCCCTCCTGCCAGCTGGGGTAATTGCATATTTCTGTGTTACAATCGACCATGGTGGGACACACCTAAGGTTTCTGGTGCTGGCTTGGACAGTGCTGCCCTTTTATCATCTCTTCTCCTGTGCTCAAAATCAAGACAACTTCTTTAATGTGAATCCCTAAGTCTAGCCTCTAGCCCTCACCTGTGCAATTGCTTTATGTACTCCTCGGTCTCTGCATTCATTAACATTGATTGTTGATACCTGGTATTTGGTGGTCATTCTGCACATCATTTACAAAATTTGATAGGATGCCATTTTATAATGTTAGAAATGGGTACAGCACTGCATTGCATGTTGTGGTATGTTGTAGTTGTGAGCTTTATTTTTTTTACAGGAAGATAAAGCTCACAACTCTACCTTTTTTTTCAGTCGTCTGTTTTGTCAGTCACAGTAAACAAAAAGCATCATCTCAGCGGATCTTAGTTATTTATCTTGGTTATCCGTCTACCTAATTGCCTCCACATACTTTATGTTCTTTCTCTAAGTACAGCTTCCCAGTGAAAAGGCCTGTTAGGGTATATGCTGATTTATTTTCTATTCCTGCATCAGTATTTCTGCCACTTGAATATGCTTTCTCCTACTGTCAGAATTTTTTCACTATGCTGTTGATACATATAACAAAAATGAAAGCATGCTGTGAGAAGTAGAATGTCTAAATCTTCTAAGTATGTGTTACAATGAAGGTAACTGTTAATAATTAGTAACTTTTATTTGCTGCCCATTAATTAATTTTACAGCATTGTTACATTTCTGTAAATGGTTTTGCTGTCTGGGTTTCAGTACAGGAATCTTCACCAGCAAGTGTGCCATCTGTTCATGCTTCAAAAGCACAGGAGTCTCTGGGAGGCAGGGCACCGCTGTCTGCTAGTAGAGTACAAGGTACACCAGACACTTATGAATTAGTAAGAACGTTACCTCAGAAATACAGAAGGAAACTTATGACAGATGAAGAGATTGGCTATATTCAAGTAAGTTTAATTTATTAGTGTGTGTTGTCTGTACGTATGTAGCAATTAGGGTACTTCTACACCTTTTTCAATTCCAGATATTTTACTATCTCAATTCTATTTCTTTCTGGCTTTGATGCACAATACCCAACCTGCAAATTCTTAATACTGAAGGGACCCAACTTTCACTAATTAGTAGCCTGTGTATTGCTGAGTAGAGAACTACAGACATAAAAGAGACATACAGATACCTGGTGATAGTCACAGTCTGCATTAATCACCCTCACCGCAGCTTTCTTTGTGGCAGCTGTTTTGTGTGTAATTTGAATGTGTTGACTGGGAGGACAGGAGTCCATCCTTAAGCCAGTGAAGGCTTTAAGTCCAGAATACTTCTCAAACTATTTTTTATAAGTTATTTGTTAGTAAGTTAACTCTTGTATTTCTAGTAGTGGAAGCATTTCATTAAACTTGATATAGATATTTTCTGCAATATTTGCAAATAAGGTATCGTACACGAAAGGCAAGACGACCCGCTCTGTAACAGTTCTCTACTGCAAACACTGATGTGTAAAAAGGGAGAATGCACAAAATATGAAAAAATTGTGAGATGGTTGTGAGTTTGATGTGAAAAGCAGCTTGCCATAGCTTTGTTAAATGATAAAGACACCCTCAGTGTAACCATGTTAGTAGATGAAATCAGTTTTCCTGTGTGTTTGTGGGTAGAATATGATAATTAGAAATAAAATCAGTTGCTTCCAATAGTAATACACTCCTTGACCTCTAGCATAAATTTTCTAACAGTGAGGTAGATCATAAAATAATTTTTTTTAAAAAAAATATGAATGGAATACCTTTCTGGTTTCTCATAAGGATTGTAATGGCTGACTCTGGCTTTGGTTTTACTTTGGAATAATTTTACTATGGAAAATAATTTTAGAAGTTACGCTTCTTACTGCTGTGATCACCAGACCTTTCTAAAGCGAGTCAAACACAGGTTTCTTCAGAGAAGTGGATGCAGCTGTAATTGTAGGTTGCACGTGGTGATCTTTTTGTATCCTCCTCTGAGGAAAAAATGAGCTGTTAGCAGTAGATGCAGGTATTTGACACTCCACACATGTTCTTCTTGTATAGATTAAAAATCAATTTGTACACCAGAAGTTAAAACTAGAACAGTGTGTGTTAGGCTGTAACAGTGTAAAAGATTTACCTCCATTTCACATTCTTTTCGTGGAATATGTTTAACTCTTGCTTTTCTTTTACAGCGTGGGGGTCCAGAATAAATACGGAAGATAGTTCACTAGCCGCTGTTGAAGAGTGAAGTATTGTATTCACAATAAAGACATTTCCTTTAAGGTTAAAAATGATTGTATACCAATAGCTTTAATAAATTCTCATATGGCAGGTGAGAAGGCTGACACAATACACAATATTAATCTGTGATTGAGGAGGGTTTTCTGTTGATGGGTAACCAGTATTGACTATACTTGATGTCCACGCTATTAAATTTTTTCTGATTAGCCATTTGCATACTTGACTACATAACTAAGGCGTTCTATTTTGCTACCTCAAAAGACTGGGACGTCTCATGAGGAACGATTCTGGGGAGAGGGAGGGAACGCCGCAGCGTTCTTGGGGTGGCTGAGCCGCTGCGGCTGCTGTCGGCAGTGACCCAGCATCAGGACTGGGGTTGGGAGAACAGCGAAACCTGGGTGCTCGGGCACAGCGGGGGTTGGTGGCCGCTCCAGAGGACTCTGTCCGTGCTCGGTCGGTGTTAACAGATGCGCGGCGCGCCGCTGGGTGCCGGACGGGCCTCCGCTGCGCCCGTGGGGGAGGCGGGGCCGGCAGCGGCGGGAACACACTTCCTGTAGCGCACTACGCAGCCGCGGCCTGCGCGCCATTCTTGTCGTGAGTTGTGGCGGCCGTCACCCCGCCGGATCGGGCCGTGCGGTGCCGGTCTGGTCTGGCGAGTCGGAAGCGATCAGAGTTAAAGGCCCGCGGGGTGCCACCGCCGGGCCGGGCCGGGCCGGGCCGGGCCGGTCTGGCGGGCCAGAAGCGATCAGAGTTAAATGCCCGTGCGGTGCCGCCGTCGCAGTCGTCATCGTCATGGATGTGCGGTCGCGCGCCAGGCGCTACGAGAAGCTGAACTTCCTGGGAGAAGGGCAGGTGAGCGGCCTGTGCGGGGCCGGTCGGCTCCGAGCGGGCCTCGCCTCCCGCACGGGGCTTACCCGCCGTCAGTCTGGGGATGGGGTGGGAGACAAGACGGCTGGGCAGGCGGGTTGTCTCCTGGCAGCGAGCCGCAGCGCAGCTCCGTGGCCGCCGCCTGAGGGAAGGCGCCGGCAGCTCTGCAGCGGAGGCCGCGCGGCTGCCGGTTCGCCTGCCTGGCGGTGACGCTTGGCGTCTCTCTCTCCTCAGTTTGCTACCGTCTATAAAGCGAAGGACAAGAGCACCAACCGAATCGTGGCTATCAAAAAGGTGAGCGTCAGTGTATTCTCCCGTTGTGTGATTGTCCTGGGTTCAGCTGTAACAGTTCTTTTTCTCCTTAGTAGCTGGTGCGGTGCTGTATTTTCGACTTCAGTCTGAGAACAACGCTGATAACACGCCAGTGTTTTTAGTTGTTGCCAAGTAACGGTTATTCTGACAGGGACTTTTCAGGCTCATGCTCGGCCAGTGAGGAGGGGCGCAAGAAACCGGCAGGAAGCAGAGACAGGGCCCCTGACCCAAATTAGCCAAAGTGGTATTCCATCCCACACACATCATGCCCTGTGTGTAAACTGGGGGGAGTCACCTGGAAGGCCCCCAAATTGCTGCTGGATTTGGGATGAGTATCAGTCGGCAGGTGGTGAGCAGTTGTGTTACCCATCACTTGTGTTTATTGTTTTATTTTTCTCTGTTTAGTTTTATATTGTTTCCCCCTGTTATTTCCCTTATTATAATTGGTGGTAGCAGTGGTGGTTTCGTGTTATACCTTAGTTGCTTTACTGTTCTTATCTCAACCCATTGGATTTATATTCATTCTATTCTCCCCATTCCTCTGGGGGTGGGAGGAGGGAGTGAGAGTGCGGCTGCATGGTTCTGGGTTACTGGCTGGGCTTAAACCACGACAGTGATGAAGTGTCTGGTTGCTTTTGGTTTGCCTAATGATCTATTTTTAATTTTTTAACGATTTGATTGGTAATGGGAGAATATGTATTCTTGTTCCAAATGATGTAGTTAACCTGTCTTCAATGTCTGTGTCTCGTGTTTCTGAAAGGTTGCAACTTGAAATTTCTGTTATTAATTGGATTTCTAAAAATAAATTAAAATAAAACCAACAATAACCAACCAAACCACCGATAAAAAAAATCCCAAAACAACAAACCACACACATTTCCAAACTTCAGACTTTGTTAGTCCCTAGTAGTGTGTGAGTTTGCTCCACCCCTGCAATCTTGCCTCCTCCTGTCCCTGATTTCCTTCAGTCCAGAAATGTTACCCCTGGTTAAGTTTATGGTAGGTTGTTTTTTTTTTTTTGACAAAAGTGATCTTTCAGTATACCTGTTTGAATACAAATGTTGAAAATGTATGCTGTCATAAAGTGACAACAGAGTGACTCAGCACGAGGTACTGTTAACCAGATGGTTTTTATTAGTGGCGCTGGGGTATCACTGGGGATTCTCCTCCATAAGTGCTCCCGAGTAATAGCTGTCAGTATATAGTTTACATTTTCTTACTTAATACATACACGTGAGTTAGATAGCAGGCCCCCCCCCCCCATTCCAAGCCGTGGTTACATATGCATGAAGTTCGTTATTTCGCGATCTCTGCTGCCATCTACTGACCTGTTACTGGAAATTTAGTCCCTCCTGGTGGTCGTTTACTTCTTCGGGTGGTCTTTTCCTTCTTCATCACTTATCCTTTAGTTACCTTTTAGTTTAAGCATGAGCAGTTTCTGTTCTGATTACATAATCTCCTTGGACTAGTTTCAGCATTTGTTGTGGTTGTTTCGTATGGACAAAGAGTCCATTTTACAGTATGGTTACATCCTGTTCTAGCAATGTGGTTACATTTTGTGGGCCTTGCTTACGGTAGATTAGGTATGCGAACAACCAAGCGAAATAAGCAGTTTGACATTTACACGATTTAACAGTTTCAATGGAAAATATTAACATCTTCTTTCAATTTCATCTGAAGAGATTGAAGGAAGCTTTTGTATTAAAGCCAGGTGATAAGCTTTAGTGCTTTGTAAGGGATGAAAAAATGCACATTACAGTGCTTTGTTTAGTTAAAGAGCCTGCTTTACTGAGCAAGTCAAGCAGTATCAATAGTAGGTAATTTTGTTTGATACATTAATCCCTTTTAGCATTTTAATGCTTTACCTGTATGGCTGCTACTGGCAGCTTGTTGTGTAAAGCATTCTTGTTTATATCAGAATGTTTTCTTAACTTTTATAACCTGGAAATATCAATGGTAGGGTTCTGGACTTGAAAATTTCAGGATAGTAGATGGCTGAGATAGGACTTTTAGCCAGCTCCCGTTTACAGAGTGTGCTGATTTTACTACAGTCATTTTAAGACAACTGTCAATTACTTCACCCTCATTTTTCCCTAAGGAGAAGCTCGTTAGTAGTATAATAAACTTTTGTGGCTACAAGGCATTTTGTGCAGCCAGTTTGCATTGTGTCTGTTTTCAGCACCGTCTTGCCTATTCTTAAGCTTTTATAAAAACTAATGCTGTGGAGACAATTATTTTTAAAGGGAAAAAAAACCAAACCAAAACCAACTCTAGCTGGTAAAGTGCTTTGTGGTACTGAAACGGATTGTGTCTTAGAAGAGCGGTGCTAAAGAATGTGTCCCCCACCCTTGGGGAAGGTGGCTGAACCTTATATAATACAAAACATTTCTTTTCAGATTAAACTGGGCCATAGATCAGAAGCTAGAGATGGTGAGTAATAAAACAAATTCTTGCTACTTTATTTGCTTTGTTGCTGTAAATTGGTACCTTTTAATTCGTTACACCTCAACTTGGCTGAGGAAAATGAGCTCAACTCTTACTTAAGGCTTAGTAGGCATTTGATTTCCAAACTGCCGGGACAGAAAAAAGCAGCAGAGCTATCTGCATGCATTGTAGATGTCTAATTATGAGTATATAACCACTTAGCTTTCTCAGTTTAAGATGAACATAAACAGGAATATATAAGGGATATATAGGATAGAATAATAATCTTTACAGCGCTGAGTTTAGAATACCTTTTTGTATTGATGCATGTCTCTGTCTTAAATATTTTAAGATGGGTGGGAGTATTTATCTTTGTTTTCACTTATCTTTGTTCTAGTTTTGTGATTTTGGTGAGACAAAAGTTGATAAAAGCAACAGTGTTGTAACTTTTCTCTGTATGGGTTTGTTTTCTGTTGAGAAATTGGGTCCATAGAGTAGTGTTCTTTGATCATGTGCTCTGACTAGCCACATGAATTTAGGCATGGGTATAGCAAGTAAAAATCCAGTAATCCTGGTCTTCTTTTACAGCCTGTGTGGTGCAGTAGAATCTTGTATGTGTGTAGACTGCCATTCTTCATGTATCCTGCATCAGGTTACCAGCTTCCCAGTGAAGAATCTTTGTGCTGAATTCTCCAGTTCTGTTCTAAGGGGTGAATTTTTGAGAGAAACTGAGCACTGATCCCAAAGGCCTCACAGCTGAGCAGGCTGCCAGAGACTTGTGATTTTTCTCTTCCTTCCCCCATCCACCCCCAGGCTTTTGCTAGAACTTTCCCTGTTTGCCAAAGAGGGGACATGTTGATTCATAATCTAAATGAGGTTACTGGGGTGTAGAATTTATTTGCTGTGGAAGAAAGTGTACATTCATTTTTATTCTGCATAAATCTCACCTATGGCAATATTTGTTGTTTAACAAATTGTTGAGTGGTGTGAAAGTTATGTTACAGTACTAAATTGTCCATGATTAGCAGAGTGGGAGATTTCTTTGGGGTTAATCCAAAGTTTTAAATTTTGTTCTGTCTCTCATCTTTGAGGCTTTTCCTACCTTTTTTTTTTTTCTTCTTCAATGTAGGAATCAACAGAACAGCCCTCAGGGAAATAAAATTGTTACAGGAGCTGAGTCATCCAAATATTATTGGTGTAAGTAAAGTGAATGCTGCTTCTAGAATCAGTCCTCAAATACTTTTGGTACAGACTCAGACTGGAATTTAGAATTAGTTGGGTCATGGGCATGATGCTTAATTTTATTTCAGCTGGTTTTTTATGGCCCAAAATGGGCAGTAAACCAATAGTTATAGCGAAAAAAACCAAACAAAAAACCAGCAGTTTCAGTGGCAAGGACAAAGTAGTTTGCTTTGAAATCCTATTACTTTTTAGCCTGGGGCTGTGTGAATATTAATGTTGGCGAGAATTGCGGAAATTAAGATTACCTGATTGGCATCTCTCTTGATAGACTTGCAAGTGAGTACAGTGCTGAATTTAGCTGATTGTTTGCTTCATACGGAAATGGTGACAGCCTAAAGCAGGCTTTTGTAAGCAGTGGTAAAGTGGGATTCATGTGGCTTATTAGGTTTTTGTGCTGGTATCTAAAACCTCTGTTGGAAGAGGAAAACCTGTACCTTTTCAGTTGCATTTCGGTTGACTTCCAGCTACAGATAGCTGGAGCTAGATACTTTGAAATTTCTAAGTACTGCATGCTTACAGGAAGCAAATACATACACAACGCTGAATCCATGGGAAAACAGTCTGGTCTCACGAAAGGGTGGGAGTTTTGTAGAACAGCAAAGTTTGGGGAGAGGACATGGTTCAATTACCTGTTGTAGCTAGCACTGTGAAATGTTGTGTTTGTTTTTTAAATAATGTGAGACTGAATTAAGAAGTTAAACTGGGTAAGAATTTTTGTATTGCAAGTTGAAAAATTTAAACCAGTTCAGCAGGCTGAAAATCCACATGCAGACTACAATGGTGCACAGATTTAGAGAACTGGAAGTACAAGAGTAGCTTCATCATAATGTATTTGGTTTTACAGCTTCAAGATGCATTTGGACACAAGTCCAATATTAGCTTGGTATTTGATTTTATGGAAACGGATCTAGAGGTAAGACTTTTAACTAATTTTATTTCCATATCTTCAAATGTTTGATTTTTTTCTTTTTTAATACTGTTTTAACAAGATTATATTTGCCCGTGTTGAGAAAGGTGACTTACTATGTCAGTTGGTTAAGATCATGTCTTTAAAGTAGTTTGAACAATTTCACAATATTTTGTGAGTTCTCAGCTGATAATGCCTTTATGTTTAAATATTTGTCAACATGATCTTCAGGAAACAGTTTGTCTGTATGTTAGCTTTCTAGTACTTCAGTCCATAAATCATGCTCTCAGAGTGCAAGTGCTAAGCATAATATCATCAAACACGGTCAAGTAAGTGCGATACTAAAGTGTACCAGTTGATGAGCTGGTGCTAAAGCCTCATGCACCTGATCCGTTCTTAAAAATGTAATAATGCTAAGTACTTGCAGGTCAGTATCTTCGTTCTCCAAGGCCATAAATCAGTTTGGTTTTGTGGAAGTCTTTATATGAGATAATGTGAGGCAAGAGTTTTTGTTTTGGTAAATTGTCCTAGATGGCAGTTCATGTCATATCTGTGTATGCACGCATTATACCTACTCTGGACTGAAATTAATGTAGTTGTTAAGCAGGATTATTACACATGCTGTTAAGAATTAGAGATTGCATTTAAAATAGTAAAAGAAAACATAGACAGGCTTGCTGAAAGCCAGGTAAATGCAAGACTGAAAAGGTTAAATCAGGTTTTTGCTAATAGAAGTTAATGAGTAGACTTTCTAGAGGATTCATTCTGTTGACTTAGTAGCTATACAACATTTAGAGCTGAAGAAGGTAATAGTGAACAAAGAGGAATAAAATACTAATGTACTACATAATGGTATGTGGAGCATTTAACTGTGTTGTGGTATCACTCAGGCCACCATTTTGGACTGCAGCCTGTTGTGATTGGGCATGTGCTACATGCATGATAATTTGTGTAGTCTTAGCTATTTTTATAAGTCTCAAACAACTTAAAACTTAGGAAATGCAATTACTGAACTGGACTGTAATATTAACAAGCACATTGGGGCATAATGTAGAAAATACTTTCAAACAGGATGTTTGCATAGAATTTTCATGTTAAAAAAGCAAAGAATGTAGAAAACACAAGCAATTTGTTAAAATACAGTAAAGCAGTCATACTTCCTATCTTCTTGGACATAGAAGAGGAAACCATTGCGTTTACAAAGACCAGATACTTAGGTTGCATAAAGAAAGAAGGAGAAAGTGGGAACATAATTTCAGCTTCACTAACAGATTTATAATTTTTGTGTGTACATCTTTGTCTTGTAAAGCCTGGGTATCAAACTGGAACTGAGATAATATACTTGCATTTCCGCCCCATTTTCTCATTTGCCTGTTATAAAAGTACATGTAGGGTGTCTGGACTCCCCATTTCAATTTCTGATCTCCGGAATAGACATTTTCCTTGAAAAAAAAAAGGTAAGAATGGTAGAAGATATGTGATTGCCAATTTAACTTTGGTCTTAAAGGATGAAACAACTTTTGATCTGGAAGAATGGAAGTGAGTTAATCTTGCATAGTAAGCCTTACTATCAATCTAACGCTTTACAGGTTATTATAAAGGATACTAGTATTGTGCTGACACAGCCTCATGTCAAGGCATATATGCTGATGACCCTTCAAGGATTAGAATATTTGCATCAGCACTGGATTCTACACAGGGTAAGCATGTACTAAATTGACAGCCTGGATGCTGTAACAAAAGTCACATTTAATGGAATTTGAGTCTAAAGCTAATGAAGTTACAGTTTTGAAGTTTGGATGCTGTTAGTCGCTAAGTATGCGTGCTAGCTGGAGAGAGTAACAGTACCAGAAGTGTAAGAATTATTGGTGTGGTTGTTTAGATATTTACATGGAAGTGCCTCAAGTTAAGTGTCAGGAGGTTCATTATGCGCCTGTTTTTTATCCACACTAACAAAAGTCATTCTTTGCTTTCTGTACTGACAGGATCTTAAACCAAATAATTTGTTGTTAGATGAAAATGGGGTTTTAAAATTGGCTGATTTTGGCTTGGCAAAATCTTTTGGAAGCCCGAACAGAGTTTATACACACCAGGTGGTAACAAGGTAAGACGCTATTTTCTAATTACATAGTGATTGTGTAGCCGTTTTGCAGTGTCTGTTGAAATATGCCATGCCAAATCAACACCTTGAAAGTTTGACATCCATCTCATGTGGTGTGGCTGTAGTGGCAAGAGCCTCCCAAAGAAACATCAGAAAGCTTTGTTCAGAGAAGTCTCCATTAGAACTGCTGGAGCATGCGTCTGTGGGGCTCTTCTGGTGTGTGATACTCTTTTGAAACATGGTAATAATATGTATCTGACTAGGAGCCTGGCTTTCAGAGCAAGGCACCTTACTTTTTGTTACTCTTGACACTTAAAATCTTCTTTTTGTAGCTGTTCACCTTACCTATTAGGAGGCAAAAGCTTGACCTAATTAAAGTATTTATTAATGTTTATGGCATGCTTATTTTAAGGTATGCTTTAAAAAGCAGGTCTGCAAAATATGCAAAGTATTCCCTTTTGTGATTTTTTTCCAAAACGTGTTTTCTTTTCAGGTGGTACCGAGCACCAGAACTATTGTTTGGTGCTAAAATGTATGGTGTCGGTGTCGATATGTGGGCTGTTGGTTGCATTTTAGCTGAACTGCTTCTTAGGGTAAGTCTTAAAATGTAAGCATTTTGGATTTGCTCTTCAGTGCATTACAACCTTGTGCGGGGGCTTCCTCTCTCCTGCTAGCAGCAGCAGGCAAAGGCAATTAGGCGATTTTGGAAAAGAAGTAAAGGAGGAGAAAAAAGCTTCCAAAATCTTGGGAGCAGTAAGAAAAGTGAAGGTTTGGAGTAGACTAAGGTTCCATAAGCATCACAGTCATTGGAAGTCTCTGTTCATTACTGCCTATAATTGCTCAAAGTTTTGCTTTGGCTACAAAGTCCCTTTTTTCTTGGCATTGGGTACCTGATACGCAAGCTACAGGTTGAACTGGGCAAGTAGCCCCTTTTCTGTCTTCTGCTTAGTTTAAATGAGGTATGACACTGATTAGGCAGCTTCTGTCCTAATGGGTCACTACTCTCCCTCATTCCATCAGTCTTACTGCTGCTTGTGTGATCCAGTTACAATTCACTTTAAATGTTTTGATTATATGTAAAACCTTTCTTAAGGGAGCAGATTATGGAAAGATCCCTGTGACCAGTCAACTTTAAACTGGCAAATGAGATGTAAAACCTTTCCTGTATTTCATTGTTTTACATAAATGTGCAGGTGGTTTAATCTTACAGTTAGCTTTCTGCTATCAAGTCAGTGCTATCAAACCTGGGTTTCAAGAAACCTTCAGAATCTATTTGGACATCATTAGAAACCCTCAAATACTGTGTGTCTTTGTGGGCAGCTGATACACAAAGATGTTTTGGCCTGCAGTTATGAGGCATAGCTCACAGTTTTTCTCTAGAGCAGAAATTCAGAAGTTAATTCGATCAAATGTTGTTGCCTTCTTCTAGGTTCCCTTTTTACCTGGAGACTCTGATCTTGACCAGCTAACAAAGATATTTGAAACACTAGGCACTCCAACAGAAGACCTGTGGCCTGTAAGTCCTTTTGTTTATCAGTCTGACATTAGGTTCACTTGATAACTCTCTGTTTTAGCTTTCAAAATTAAGGAGTGTACCAGAATACTCAAGTAGATTTTCAGAATTCAGCTGTCTGATCTCATAAAGGAGGATAAGCAGCTGTGATTTTTTTGCCTCTCTTGGTAAATCTTTGGTCAGTATAGCAGTGTTCTTAGCATCAAGCAACAGTAGTGGAACTTCTTGGTTACCTTTCTATATTTATCCACAGTTTCCTATGGATATTGGTATGAAATTATTGTTGCTGCTTTATGTTTTTGAGATGTTAGATTAGTTAGTCTGCTTTAACCTGAAAGCCTTTAATCACTTTCTGAAGTAGGAACAATTTTTAGGGTCATAATTTGGCCTAGATAAGTTAAAGATTTGGGATATAGTAAGAAACACCAGGCCAACAGCTTTAGGGAAAACAGTTTATCTCAGACTAATGGTACTGTAACAGACACAAGTTAGTAGTACAGCTATCTCTGAGATGACAATAAATTCAGTAATACCAGGTCAAACATAGTGTCAGGGCACACAGTGACGTAGCCTAACCGTGGTTATTAGGCAGACTGACAGGAAGGAGGGCATGGCTTCTTGAAAGATGGGCAGCTTGGACCAGCCAATGGGCACAGGGGCTCCAGAACTCCCTGATCAGACCATCCTTTTTTGTAACTGAGTTGTGGAAGCACCCTCTGGACTTTTAACAAGTCATCCTGTCCCACCTCTGCTCCTTCTCTATGCCACTTTTCCTTTGCATAAATGATGCTCGAATGCTGTAGTAAGCAATCACGAAATGGAGCTATAACCATATGGAGAAATACTGTGTTAAGGCATCTGTAGCCCAACACAGTTCTGTTGTTGCATTGGGATTCCAAATGAAAGGCATGAAGATTTTTGCAGTGACAATTCTGCTTGCTTTGAAGAGGAAGAGTTAAGATGTAGGTGGGGAGAGAGCAAGAGATACTAGCATGACTGGGATGATGCATTCCCAAATTAATTTGCAAACCCATGCCTTTCAAGAATTGAAAGCTTTATTGTCAAGATTGTAGTTGAGCATATTTTCCACTTAAGTGTTGATATTGTATTTTGCTTGGATAAACTTAATGAAGTGTGGTGACTAGAGATTTAAAATACTTAAAATATTTAAAATATTAAAATATTATGCTTGGGTAATTGTCTGCCAGAAGATAATTTTTATGATAGGATTTGAACACAATGGGATTGATTTCATACCTACAGGATTAAAAAGCATGTAGTTCGTCTGCTGCTACCTGCTTGGCCTATTTGCTTTCTTTCTCCTCACTCCCCAGATAAAATGTTTCAGTTGTGCTTTTCAAAATGCTTTTGATGATCAGATAACTTGGAGGTGGAGGACAGTGTATTATTAACTTGAAGAAAATGCAGACTGCCTCTTTTGTGAATCTTGTGAACTGACATGGTAGAAGAGACAAACAAAAAAAAATAAATTTTGCATCATTTGTCTGCACTCTAAAGTTCTTTCATGCTTCCTTTCTTTGTAGCAAGCTTTCCTTTTGGACTGGTCACCATTAAAGCAGGGAAAGGGAAGCACTTAGGGAATGTGTGAAACAATTGTAGCAGTTTCTTTTTTCTTTATTTTCTTTTTTTTAGGAAAAAAAAGAGTCTTTAGGACCTACTATTCTTAAATTAATTTTATTTCAGTAACAGAGAATTAGCAAGGTGTTTTGAAAGATAGTTTGTTTCTGATGAAAGACAGCAGTTCTCTGTGCTAACTTGAAAAACATATGTGCTATTTTATACACCTTTCCAGGGGATGACAAGTCTTCCAGATTATGTCACATTTAAGACTTTTCCTGGAATGCCACTTCACCATATCTTCAGTGCAGCTGGTGATGATTTGCTTGATCTTCTTCAGGGCTTATTCACATTTAATCCTTGCACAAGGCTTACAGCTACACAGGTATAGTACATTTGCATTATATCCTAATGTTTGTTAACCGTTAATATTGGATATAGATGTGCTTTGAAGCTAGTAAGCCAGGTTTGAAATGTAATGTCGTATAGCTTTATCTATGAAATACTAGAAACATATTTCCGTATAAAGAACTCTGACAGGCCTGAATAATGCTGACTGACCATCCCTGTTCCAATATATAGCAAAGGTAGACAACTAAAATTTGTATGAATCATGACATTCAGACAGTCTTAATATTTGACATTCACAATTCAGCCACCTAAAGCTTGAAACTTTAGTGTTAACATAGCATGTCTTGCTCCCTGGCTTTGAAAGGTTTTCATTCTTACTTCATCCAGTCTCTTTTTTTCAATTTCATTTAGGCTTATTTTGAATTCTTTTTTAACATGAAAATTCTGTGATGATTTAAACCAGAACTATGATCTGAATATCCTTTTCCATGATACTTGGGTGAAACTGATCTTGATTTCACTACTCCTTGATGGGAAGAAATGAAGGATTTTGAATTAAAACCTTGCAGAATGTTCTAGTTCAGGATATTGCATTCTACTATGAGGAAGATACAGCAATTGGCAGTTCCAAAACCATATTCCATCACCTTGTACTGTTAGGGAAGCATGCGAGAGCTGGCCCCTGAAGGGCGGGATTCCCTCATTTCTTCTTAAGCAAGGCAGATCCAAATCCAGGACATGAGTGCATGTATCTTTTTACTAGAAGACTTTTTTGAAGCACATGCAGGTTTCTTTGACCACCGTCTTCAGTAACTTTCACTATAAATTTCCAACTAGTTAGTTCTGCTGTGCTTGGGACATGTCTATACTAGTTCGTACATATGAAGTAGTTTTACAGGTCATATAGTAGGATAGTAACTTGGATATTAAACATACATGATTTTTCTAATCTAGCATTTTTATTGACAACACCACAGTTTAAGGCAGGAAACAACCTGCACTTACTGTATTAGCTTAATTTATAGCTGGCATTGAATGCCATGTAGCAGACATTAGCAAAAGTAATGATGAGCTAAGAGAGAGTTTAGAAAAGACCTATCTTAAAAGCTAGCAGAACAGCTGGTGTCCAGGTCCTGGGTCAGATCAAGACTTTGGATATATTCTAATATTTCCTTATTACTACTTCTTTATTCTCTTGTCTCATCTGTCTATTCAGAATGTGAGCTCTTCAGAGCTAGAAACCTGCTGTTTGTAGAAAACCACCTGCAGTGTTGTGTAGAGTTCTGTTAGGATGTCTGAACACTAGTCAAAAGTAATTATTTTTTTGCTTACAAATCAAAGTACGGTGGGTAGTCTTTGAGGTCACAAAATCTTGTTTTGCCCCAATGTGACCTTCTACTATAAAAGTATCCCAGTAGTTTTGAAATCCCAATTGCAAGTGCTTTACTTCATTGTAACCTCTTTATAGGTGGTTCTCTGACACTTTAACTACTTTGTTATTTTTCTCCTATTATCATTAAGGCATTGAAACAAAAGTATTTCACTAACCGACCAGGACCAACGCCAGGAAATCAGTTGCCAAGACCCAACTGTCCTGGAGAAGTTGTGAAGGAGCAACAAAATGCACTTCCAAATTTGAAAAGAAAAAGAGCAGATGGAATAGATCAAGGTAACCTTGCTACATGCTCAGAGAGAATGTGATACCTGTGGTGTGTTTCAGAATAAAAATTCTGAATGCACTACGCCCATGAGTACTAATGCCAGCTGAAGCCCTATTATGACTTATGATTTAGTATAGAATTATAGAATACTTAGGGTTGGAAAGGATCTTAAGACCATCCAGTTCCAGCCCCCCTGCCATGGGCAGGGACACCTCACACTGAACCATATCATCCAAGGCTCTGTCCAGCCTGGCCTTCAGCACCACCAGCGATGGAGCATTCACAACTTCCCTGGGCAACCCATTCCAGTGACTCACCACCCACACAGTAAAGAACTTCTTCCTTATATCCAATCTAAACTTCCCCTGTTGAAGTTTGAACCCGTTACCCCTTGTCCTGTCACTACAGTCCCTAATGAAGAGTCCC